>CAUZXS010005650.1:0-72899 GCA_963585895.1 Sepioteuthis lessoniana | reverse complement strand
CGAAAGAATATCAGTTATGAGCCAAGGTTACAGTTTAAATAGAAAATGAGACAACAAAACCTATATTTTTTTAAAGGTTAACTGTTGAACAAAGGTAAGCTTAAAAAATTTAATTGCCCAGTCAGCTGGGGCTGTAGAATACACTGACTGCACCTCTGCAGAGGGGTAAGACCCCCCCCCCATAACGAGTGTCCTGGATATGACACTAAACAATCTGATGGTGAGGTTCCAGCAGTGCTGGAGCTTTGGGGAATGCGGAGTACCCCTTCATTGCCATCGCTCCCAGGTCCACTATGGCCCGGAATGGTAGCACCTGATAGGGCCCTATCTATGGGTTAAATAGAACTAAAAGCATACTTATGGTAAAATTAATTGAGTAAACTGAATTGCTTGAAATAGAAACGTTTTTGACAATTTAACCGTACTCACACTTAAACTGCATGCTATTGCTTAACTGAATTATTTGAAATAGAACTGTTTTTGACATTAAAAATGTATTTACACTTAACCGAATTGTTACATAAAACTCCTTGAATAGTTAGAAATGGAAATGTTTTTGACCTATAAACTGTGTACTTATGCTGAACTGAATAGTTTTAAATAGAACAGATTATTTACATAAAAATGGATTTGGCGTTAAATAACCTACAAACGTTGATATGCCATAAAACCCAACAAACCAACCAACCTTAACAAATTTAAGACGGTTTTGCTTTATTAATTTACTTATTCTATTTATTTACTTATCTATTTATTTTGTAACGGTCTTAAGTGTCCTATTTCATTTAATAGTATATGGTAAAATATATGATTGGAGCGCAGATAATAAACGAACAATGAATCTGATATAGTCACAATATACTTCCCATAAAAAATGACATCCAAACCTAATTCAACTCGTGAGCTAGTTATCAGGTCTGCGGGTTATTATAGACAGATGTTCCCTTGGTAGCCAACCAGGGGGACCCCACGATATCCAGCAAATGTTGTATGTTCTAATTCCAGGTACACAAATTACAAAGCAACCACTCAACACAGAGAATCCAGAAAAAGAAATAGACAATGGAAGACAACAAAAATATACTTCATTGGTACCTTTAGAGTAATCATACACAAAGAGAGTATAGAAAAAGGATGATTGAAATTTGGGCAAAATCGGCAAAATTTAATAAAACAACCCAAAGACCAGCTGTACAAGTCCGAATTAAAAAAAAAGAAGTTTGCTTTCTAATCTTGAGATACAAGAAATATACCAACAAGTAAATTGGGGAGAATATCAAAAACAGCTCACTACCCCAAATGAAAAGCAAGAGCCTCCTGACTGAACTGAATCGCAAAATAAGAAAAACCAGACCACGGCACACTCCAACACCACAAAACAAGTAAAGATGAAAAGTAAGGAAAAACAAAGGGATAAGTTTGGATAAAATGAGCAAAAGAAAACTGCAGACAAATCTGAAAAAGCAGCTTGAAGAAATAAATCAAAAGATATTGGCGAAAGAAAACGAGGTAGAGTCAAACAATGCAATCAATACAGAACTTTCAAAATAACGATAGGAAATTCATCGGACGATTAGGTAGAGAATGCACAAAAACATACCAACAACCGGATGCAAAGGAATCAAAAAAATTTAGGAGTAAAATATGGGAACGAAAAGAATATAACAGAAAAAATAAATGGATAAATAACATATAGCGACTCGAAGAAGGCCTTTTTGCGATAATACACAGAATTTCGCAGACTAAAACAGAAAAAACCTACAGAACTGGAAAATGTTTGAAGATGATGGAATAGATGGATTCTAGTATAAAAAAATTACGCCCATCCACATTGGACAGCCTCTTGATCTGAGTAGATACTTTGAAGGAAGAACATTATACAAATGTATGATTAAGAGGAAGGCAACACTGATCCAGAGAGACCACCAAAAATGGGACCATCCCGAGCAACTAAAGACCAATAACGTGTCCACAGGGAAAATCATTACAGCACAGATTGGGTGAAGATCTATAACTCGAACAGTTTCTTGGAGAAAATAAAGGATACCACCAAGGAACAAGAGGAATAGGTAATTTATGTACATTGATCAGCACATCCTCATGGAGAACAAAGCGATGCGGTTAATGGGATTGACTAAAGACGCAAAATGATATATTCCCGCAAACATGAATAATAGATTGTTTAGAAATGTACAAGATATTAGACTGTGTCATGAAGTTCATGACCGAATCTATGAAAAACTAGAAAGCGGAATTGACTGTAGGAGGAAAGACTTTAGCTTAGGTGAAAATACAAAGAAGCATCTTCCTAGGAGATGCAATTTCACCAATTCCTATTCGTAATATCAATGGAGACGCTCACACACACACACACACACACACACACACATATATATATATATATATACATATATATACATAAAATGCACTAGGAGCGAAAAAATCAACCATATTGAAAGGAAAGCTTTATTACCGAATAAACGTGGACAACATCAATTGTTGGTGAAAAATTAAAAAGACAGGGCGATTAAGACAGACAATACGAATAAACAGTCAGGGTGTAGGAATGGAATTTGGCATAGAAAAAATGTGCCATGCTACTAATGAAAAGTGGAAAAATCAAACAATTGAAAGACATAGAACTGCTAAATCAAGAAGGATTCAGAACGCTCGAAGTAAAGGAAAATTAAAAGTATATGAGAATATTGGGACGGATATCAAACAAGCATATACGAACGAAAAAATAACAGAAACGTATCTCGGATGAACGAGAAACTTGAAACCAAACTGTGCAGCAGAACGCTCATCAAAAAAATATAAACACAAGGGCTATCTCCTTTGTAAGGTACTCGGTAACATTCTTAAAATAGACCAAGGAAGAACTTAATCTAATGAATTAGAGAGCAAGAAACCTGATGATGATGAACAAGGCTTTGTATTCGAGAAGAAAGAAGAGGATTCCCAAGCATTCATCATAGTTTGGGTGGTTCAATACGAGGACTCGAAGACTACATTAAACAAAACAAAGAAAGACTAATTCCAGCGACTAAAAAAAGGATTGACAATATAAAGGTGAACAGAATAACAATAACAAAGAAACAGAAATATGATGAAAAACAAATGTATGGATATTTCAAGCGGTAAACTCAATAAATCACACACAAGATGACCAGGACAGGGTTAAGAAACATAAACTGAATTTCATCTAATTGCAGCAGACAACAACGCTATAAGGGTCATTTATGCTAAAAAGAAAATAGACAAGAGGCAGCAAAATTACAAAAGTTGGTTATCTTGCAATTGAGACGAAACTATTAGCCACATAATACGTAATTATAGCAAACTGGTCCAAAGACAGCCAAAAAATAGATACGACTGGGTGGGAATGGTGTAGCGCCGGGAATTGAGCAATAAATTGTGATTTGAGCATACTACTAAATAGTAAATCCACAACTTAGAATGCGAGCTGGAGAATGAGACACCGAAAATTCTCTGGGATTTTCAGATGCAGAGAGATCACCTAATCTCGGCTAGGAGACTAGAGATAATTAATAGAAACTAAGAAAGAAAAAAACTGATGGTGCCATCTAAAGAACTTTGACATCCCGGCGAACCACAGGTTGAAAATTCAAGAGAGCGAAAAGAGAAACAAGTACTTGGACCTTGCAGAAAAAAAGAAAACTGTGGAACATCGGCGTGTCGGTGATACCAATAGTAATCTATGCACAGGGAACAATGCGTAAAGGCTTAGTAAGGGAGTTGAAAGAGTTTGAAATCGGTGGACGAGCATAGAATACCCAAACTGCAGCATTGTAAAGGTCGACCTGAATACTGGGAAGAGACCTTGATATTGAAGAGATTTACCCTGACTTAGATTATTGTGAAAGACCATCATCTAACACTGGAAAAAAAAACTTGCTTGAATAATAATACTAATACTAATATTACTAATAATAACAATAATAAAACACTGATGTGAAAATCTCTAAAGGAGTAAATAATAATGATAATAATCAAAAGGACTGTCTCAAAATGGAAAAGATATCAGACAAAGTAATAAACTTTATCGAAAAAACAATGTAAAACTGGAGAAAGTAATTGACAATTGTAGAAAAAAGTTTAACCGAAGGTGAAAATCCAGAAAGGGATCTTCCAGCGAGATGTGGTATTACAATTAATATTTTTAATAGCTATGATGATAATCAATCCCATACTTAGGAAATAATCAGGGAAATAAAAAAAATTACTAAAACGCAAAAAAGATAAATCACGTAATGTTCATGGACTACATAAAACTGTTTACCAAAAATGTAAAAGAATTGGAAACACTAATACAAGCAGTGAGAATATAAAATAGGATATGAGGGATGAAATTCGGCAGAGAAATACTCGGCATGCCAATAATGAGTAACGAGAAACAACTCATGATGGAAGGGATAGAAGAAAAATTGAGAACGCTAGGAGAAAAGGAAACTTGGGATTATTGAAAATGGACACCATCAAACAGGTAGAGACGAAAAAAAAAAAAGGAATACTTTATCAGAACGAGAACGCGACTCGAAACCAAACTGTATGGCAGAAATCTCATCATAGGGATAAGAACCTGGGCTGTTCCTCTTGTAAGTTACACGAGACCATTCTCAAGGGAAGAACTTCAACAAATGAACCAGAAAACCAGAAAACTAGAAAACTAATGACATTGCATAAGGCCTTACCTTCTCGAAATGACGATGAATGACGAAATGCGTCAAGAAATGAAGGAGGAAGAGGACATGCCAGCATTCAAGACAGCGTCGATGCATCGATACAACGACAAGAAGACTACATAAAATATATAAAAGATGACTAATGACAAAGTCGAAAAAATTCTGACATTGCAACCACCAACAAAATAAAAGTTTCTAGGAAACTAAAATGGAAGAAAACTAACATTTCCAGCGATAAACAAGTGAAAACTCAAACGTAAAAACTTGGACATGGCTAAGAAAGGACACCGCAAGAAAGTTAATTTCTTTTACTGGCACTTCAATACCATGCAATAAGGGCCAATTATATCAAAGAAAGTATACAAAAGATGCAACAGTATAGCAAATGTAGGCTATATGGTGATAATGACGAGACGGTCAATCATATAATAAATGAAGTGCAGCAAATTCGCACAAAAGGAACATAAGACTAGACACAACTGTGCGAGCAACGTGATCCACAGGGAGTTATGCAAGAAATGGAAATTTGATGCAATGGACAATCCAGAAACCCTTCGGGAGAATGAGACACGCAAACTCGTCAAAGATTTTGTGATAGAAACGGATCACTTAATGTCGACCGGACGATCAGACCTCGTGATAATTGATAAAAAAAAGAGAACATGCCGAATAGTTAATTTTGCTTCCTAGAAGATCATTGAGTTAAACTAAAAGAACGCGAAAAGAGAGATAAGTACATAGATCTTGCAAGAGAATTGAAAAACTATTGATCATGAAAGTGACAGTGAAATCAGTGCGCTCAATAGAGTAGCCAGACATGACTAGAGGCATTGCAAATAAGAGGACGAGTAGAGACCATCCAAAGTTTAGCATTATTAAGATCGGCCAGAATACTTAGAAGACTAATGGAGACTTGAGGGAGCTTGCTGTTACTCACACTTGTGTAAGAAACTATCAGCTTATCCAGGTGTGAAAAACTCCCAAAAGAGTAAAATAATAATAATAAATTAAGAACAGCATTCAAGAAAGTACTAAATTTGAACGTTCCAGAATATATCAATAAAGACTTTGAGAATTAATAAATCGTTTATATTTCTCATTCAAAAGAATCTTTGAATTTAACCTTCCGATTCCGGTTCATTGATGATATCAAAAGATATCATCAATGAACTCAAATTTTATACGTAAGATAAATCTCACGAAATAAGAAAATGTTCGTCAAAACACTCTATATTTGGTTAATATAGACATTTGTGCACTTGCAGATCCTTTTTTAGCACATAAATCCCGATCGATATATAAAAGTATGGATAGTTTACATATTTTTTTTGAAAATTAACAATTTGTTTATTCTGCTGTATTGACGTGTAAACATTTAGACGAGTCAGTCTAGATGGTTAATTCTGATATATCTTATTTATGATTGATGTGATAACCCTAATCGAAATAATTTGTAACTATTCCACCGTACTGGGATTCGTGAGAAGTTATACCACAAAGATCAATTGATGAGACAAATGATATAACCAAGAAACATGGCAAAAATCATAGAATTATCACTTTTCCATAATGTTCAGCATTTTTTTAAATACATTCAGCAGTAAATAAACTTAGAATATGAAAAGATGCAAAACATTTCTATCCAATAGTTGAACATTCTGACTTCATAAAATGTACTTTAAACAAAATAGATTAAATTATTTAAACTAATTGTATAAGTTTTCCAAATCCATTCAGAAGAGATTATAGAATTCATTGACACAAAAAATAATATGAATACTTTGTGGCCTCTTTTGGAGCTTTTACGGCGGCCTCAGTTCTTTCAGGCATGGATTTAACAGATTTCAAATGATCTTCTTGATCAAGATGGTTCGAACTTTCTCTAATGGCCGATCATAGATCTTTGCGTGATAAAGGCTTTTATATCGTCGACTAGTATGTTTTCTTTTTATAACTACCCTATTTCTTTGATATTTGCAATAAACGTTGAAAGCTGATGTCTGGAAATAATCAATCTCTTTTGCCGCAGTCTACTGTGGATTTTCTTCTTGAATTAAGGTTATGATCTTTTACATTATTTCTGTTGACTGTTCATTAGTTGGATCTATGTTTTTTAAGCAGTTATTTCTAACTACTTGCTGATGGCTGTTGTAGAATTTGTCAGGTCGCGAAGGGCAATTACATGCGATAGCCGAGAGTAATAAGTCGCGTTAGCAAAGAGCAATCAGTGGTGAAGACAGGAAGCTAAAATTGCTGCAATTGAGGAACAGGAGCTATTTATGATTCCTTGGGTCATCCCATTGTACAAAAGTGGGCGATTCCATTGCATAGGCCGTGATTGGCTGCAGGTAAGTGAATGAAGGTATTTCATTATATAAAACAGCTTCAGTTTAGAATTGTAAGAAAGAGTGCACTGAGCTACGACCTGCTTTATTTTTGTCTGACAGGTGGACACTTTACGGGGGTATGTGTTATTGTTATTCTACATCTCCTTCCCAAACATCGCGCGAGGGTAGTGGTCTTTAAACCTGGCTGGTTGGGTGGAAGTAGTCTGGACAACGCCCGAGGGGGGTTTGTCAGCGTCATTGTAGATGGCTGAGCAGTGTTTGATGTTATTCCAGTGCCCATTGTTTGTAGCACTGGTATATTGGGTTTAAGAGGCGTTGGATTTGGATTTGGTGTAGAGGTCTCGGGTACAGTGAGGCTGCGTGTGTTCTCGAATCCGTTTTGTATGGTGTCTATTAATTTTAATATAGTTTTAAAATTTAACATTTGAATAAAGAAAAATGCTCAAATAATTTTTTTTCAGTTTTTAAGCGATAATCTAGATTTTATCAATGCAGATGTCCAATAAAAAATACTTTCTGATTAGCATTTTTGACAAAACACAGGTTCATGAAAGTGTAACACTCTCTATACTCATTAAACCTACGTGCAGCTTCTTTTTTTTTTTTTTTTTTTTTTGCTAAAGATTTGTTTCTATGATAAGAACTAAAGATTGAGGGTAATATTAAAAGAAAATACGATGGTGAAGCTTGTTGAATTGTTATAGGGTCATCTCCGCGAGTACTGGGATGTGAGTAATAACCACAGGATCGTCATCCCCACTTCCCAGCATGCAAATGCACTACGTAGTTTACATTACGCCGAGATAGTTTTGATCACATATCATCGTAAGATATAAAGGTTTTGATTCCATTGCATGGGCCGTGATTGGATGCTGGTAAGTGAATGAAGGTATTTCATTATATGAACCAGTTTCAGTTTAGCATTGTAAGAAAGAGTGCACTGAGCTACGACCTGCTTTTTGTCTGACAGGTGGACGCTTTACGGAGGAATGTGTTATTGTTATTCTGCAGCTGTAAGAACCTTATTTTAACTGTAGATCAATTTGTAAATTTTTGTTTTTGATATTTGTTTTAGAAAAGTAAATTACAAGATTCCGTATTTTTCTCAACATTAAGTAATATCACAATATTTTTACTCTGCATAGCTTGGAAATAAATACACTATGAATTAAATTATTTTTATCCGTTTTATTTCTTGGAATATTTTATTTAGCGTGAATGGTTAGCTATCAAAGAAAAAATGTGTTGTATCTTATCTTTTTTAGTTAATTTACAGTTAATTTTTTAAAAAATCTTAAGTGAAAATCCCGTAAGTTTGCTAATTCTCTAATCTTTGTCAAGAGTAGTATTCGAAAATCTTAGTCATGTTCTACGTGTGCTCCTTTTTTAATTTTCGTAGGGAGTGAGTCGTCTTCCTAAAAACTACTGGACATAATCCCGGCTAATATTCTATCAGTGACTAACAGGAGGAACATTATATGTTTCAAATGAATCGGTTACAACGAATAAGGAAATGGAAAGCAACGTATTATGGGTTATTTAAATACAATCAACCGAAAAGTAAATTATACATAAAAGAATATTAGCATCGTATGGAGAGAAAAGACCCTGCTGGAAGCATCGAACCTGGGTGTTATAGATTAATCCAAATACTACAGAAAATATGACCTAGAGCTGCAAGGAATTGGTGAGTGAATCGAGACTGAAGAACGTGATATACATACGGAAGAACATTTAACAACACCAACATCGTAAGCGAGGAAATACAAACAGGTGAAAACCCAAATACTAAAAAAAATTAACTGTCAAATAAAAAGTAAAAATATGAATACTAAAGAAATCAATGCAGGTAAACAAGAAAATGTTACCACTCCTTAGGGCAAGGACCGGGGAAAAATAAATAAAAGCCATATCCAACCACGTCAAAAAGTTTTTTTTACAAAATATTAAAACTTATGACAACGTAGCTCAATGATTTCATCTATGCTCGCGGGAAAATGTTGAGGGAAATATTTATATGAAAATAAAAAAATAAAAACAGGTTTGGAAATAAGATTATAAAGATCTCCAAGTAAAAAAAAGTAGTGTTTAAATAAAAACTCCGAATAATGGCCAATTGAAAATCACTAGATACTGATAAGATCTGTGAATATTGATTTAAGAAGTTTGTTATGCCACACGATATACTGTCTCTACAATTTCAGTATCGGCAAAAGAAATCTGAAGTCCCATAATTGATGACCAGAGGCAGAACACTCTTTATCCAAGTAGGACAATAAAAAAGAGCCAAAACTGACGACTACATGTCAATCTTGGTGATAAAAATGTTTGCAACTAAAAATCTTGACTATATAAGAAGATAGGAATATCTCACCAAGTCGGCGAGTCTTAATATACACCGACTGCATCCGAAAGAGGAGCCTTGGGAATTATACGAAACTACATATGGTGGTATGGTTCCAGACTCTTCTTTTCTATTTCTCTTGGTAAACTCTGACCTAGTGTTGTAGTACTTTTTAAGCTACCATCTTTAGGTCAAATGGAAATTTATGATTATTATTCACTTAAGAAAGGAATATCTGATACCTTACAACTGTGAGAATTAAGAATATTTACTAGAAGCGAACTGTTTTACGATTATTAATGTTTCATTCTTTCTGAGTTTTTCACAACAGCGTCAACTGATGTTCATTTACAGGGTTCTGACGAACAAGTCTCTTCAGGTCACCCAGATTCTTCTGAGAATTCTAGCCAATTTCAAAAATACTTTGGTCTGGATGGTCTCTATTCTTCGTCGGAATTTCTCTTTGTTTGATTTTTTTCCAAGCACTCGGGGAGAGTCTTCCAAGCAACCTAACTATTATTGGTATCATCTTCATTTTTTAGTTTCCTGGCAGGATTCAAGTATCTTTTTTATATTTCCCTTACTTACTTTTTAATCTGAGTTTTTTTGGCACAAGGAAATCCACAAGATGTCAAGTTCTATTTTTTTTTGTTAACATTATGTCTGACCATCTGATCGCTATTGGGTGATCTTTTTTTTTTAAATATTAGAGTGTTACATGGATGATGATAATCATCATCATCATCCTAATCATCTCTATTATTATTATCATCATTATTATTATCATCATCTCATTAGAGTTTTTCACATCAGCGTTAGCTGATATTCTTTCACGGAAGTTTGAGTGACAGCAAGTCTCCTCAAGTCTACAGGACTCTTCTCAGTATTCTGGCCGTTCTCAATAATGCTGTAGTTTGGATGGTCTCAACTCGTCCGCCAAATTCCATGTCATTTAGTCCCTTTATTAATCCTTTAGTTACTGTACCAAAAGCACCAATTACAATTGGTATAATTGTCACCTGCATGTTCCACAGTTATTTCAATTCCCTAGCAAAGTCGAGGTACTCATCCTTCTTTTCACATTCTTTCAGTTTTATTCGGTGGTCAGTTAGGACAACAAAGTCAACAATCTTGCAATTCTCTTTTCTTTGTTGATTATTATTAGGTCTGGTTTTTTAGCCAAGATACTGTGATCCGTCTGTATGTCCAAGTCCCATAGGAGTTTATGTGTGTTATTTTCTAGTGCAGGTGGTGGGTTGTGCATATACCATTGGTTGGTATGGTCAAATTTAAATTTCTTGCACATCTCCCAGTGTATCACCTAGCCGACTCAATCGTGTCTAGTCTTATATACGCGGATCATTAAATAAGTTTCCAGACTTTTCCGTATGGGCACTTTTATTGATAGTACACACATGAAACTCTAGTCTCTTTCGAAGTAATCTCCTCCGGCTGCAATGCACTTGTTGTACCGTTCCAACAACTTCTGGAAGGCCCTATGGAAGTCCTCTTGTGTGCGTGTCAATGATCTCCGTCACAGCCTCTTTCATCTCCTCAATTGTCTCATAACGATAGCCTGTGAGCTTAGGCAAGGTCTGACTATAGGGAGGGTGGGGAACTGTCTTGATGCCCATTTTGGTCAAATAGTCTGTGACCAGGATGGAGTTGTGGACTGGTGCATTGTTGTGGTGGAAATGCCACTGACCCTATTTGAAGAGTGCTGGCCTCTTCCGACGGAATATCTTTCTGAACTCCCTTAAAACCTCAACTTAGTAACCCTAACCCTAACCCTTTAGCCAAACAAGTCTGGTGTATTAACTTCCTTACTTCTCCCACACATCTCATCACCCCTCAAAGACTCCATGTCTTCCTTGAATCTCTTATGCCACTCAAAAACTGATGCTCAATTAATGCAAGCTGGTCCAAAAGCAGAGTGAAGCATTCCGTACGTTTCTGTGGCATTTTTTCCAAGTTTAAAACAGAATTTTATTGCATATCGTTCTTCTAAAGTGTCCTCAGGTCCAGATTGAATTTTTGAAATTGACCGGCTGTGACAATCAGGTTTTAGTAGGGTGTATTCCATTTCCTGCTCTAGCTGTTTATTTGAACCTGAACTCATAAAAATTGGTCATTCATCTCATCAATGTATAGTAATAATATACTTAATTTGCAAGTGTCTACAACAAATTTAAATGCCTGTACAAAAATCTGGAAACTTATTGAAGACACCACGTAACTTCTTTTATTTATATATATATATATATATATATATATATATATATATATATTCTGCTTCTTCTTTTCGAGTTGTTCATACGAGCTTTAGATGATAAATTTTTAATGTAGTCTGAGTGACAGGAAGTCTCCTCATATCTCCTGGACTCTTCTCAGTAATCTGGGTTTACATAAAAATTGTGTAATTTCGATGGTCTCCAATTTCCAACTCATCCAGTCATTTTATCAAATATTCGGGGATTATTCTGAGCGTAGCATTTTCACTTTCATATTCTATTGCTTTTTATTTCTCTGGCAAAATGTAAGTACTATTTTTGTTTTCTTTGATTTTCATTCTGCTGTCTGCGGGGATTGAAAGTCCATTATTCAACACAAATAAATTAAACAGACCACGATTGCTTAAATTATCGGGGAAGTATATTTAGTGATTCATGCAGGATCCAGAAGAAGTCAAATCAGTTGGAGAAATTAACAAGGGAACTTAAGATTAAGTACATGTTTCTACACGTATAAGATAATACAAAGAAATATAGGAAAAGGAAAGAAAATAGCAGTGACCCCATCCGCAGGAACAACTATCCAAATGGCCAAAGAGAACAGTAAAATACGAAAAACATTTCAGAAAAACGTCTACGTGAAACGAATGGATTAGCCAAAGATAGTTAAAAGTATTTGGAAAATGGCGTAAGGAAAAATATGGATATAGATAATACCTTTACAATGGTTTAGTTAAAGCCACCACACAGTACACTTTTATTTTTAAATTTTGATCTTACTATATAGGGAACCCTTGAGAAGAAATACTAATTTTTAATGGTTACATTTCCAATCAAGATCATGTGGGCATATGATATGAAAGTTAATCTTATAGGAATAAATAAAAAGATAAAATGACCCTTCTCAGGGGTTATTTGGGCTATTTTCAAGAAATGAAATTATATACTTAATTTTTTTAATAGTGGGATCGCAATTTTACAGACCAAATAGAAAAGTATAAACAACTGTCTAAATCACTGACCATACACACTAACCATTGCGCTATATCTGCAATTAAAACTAATTAGAACTGAGTTGCCTGAGTTTAAGCAGGTGCGTTCACACAGTTAATTGCTTTTGTTACATCCGGGAGACAGAACATCTTTGGCAGTAATTGATTAATCTTATTGGACTTTTCCCAAGCCTGAGTATCTGGGCAATTTCTTTGAATTTCTGTTTAACGTTAACAAAAAAAAATTAATGAAAAGAACAAACTAATTTCTCCAGTTAGAATGAATCATTCGACATCATTTAGATAGGTGGTGTTATTATCTCATTCAAATTTCATATAAATTCTTCAAACAATGGATCATTAAATGGAAGAGCGTTAATTCTTGATGTTATCATATAACAAATAACCTACGTCTAAGAAGAATCTTTTAATGTAAACAAATCAGATCACGTTAGTTTGAAATAAGTTAAATATTCAGAAAACAATCAGCGATTTAAAGAGAATTACTACTCTCTTATCCTTTTTTCGTTGACCATGAATAGTTAATCTAGTTAAACTTTGCACATATCTCAGGAGATCAAATGACAGCAAGTCTTGATAATGTTGACATTTTTTTATTTCATTTTATGGTATAGTTGTGGGGGGGAATACAGCAAAAAGTACAATTTGTAATGAAAACAGAAGCCAGAAAAAATTTAAAGGTAAGCTTTATATAGGTACTTGTTGATCGTATTTGTCACATGCTCCACCTAGCGGGCTAGTGCAGCACAAGACCTTTTTAAGGTGGGTCTAAGCACAGGGCTGTAACCCAGATGCGCCTGGTGACTCCAAAAATGCCTCGGAGCCCGTTGGAATTCCCTAAAGAAGATCGCCGGACGCCCAAGGTGCGAAACCTATGACCTCCAGAGAAGGTGAGAACCTGGAGGGACGGGCCCCTAAGGCTCGAGAGCAATTTTATTTCCCAAAAATGAAAAATATACGAGAAATCTAACAAGTTTCGTGGGGGGGCATAGAGCCCCAAAAGTTTTGAAAGGAAGGGATTGAACCTGTGTTTCCTAGGGAGCCCAAGCTATCCAATTTCATCGACCAGACACGGAATACAATAGATCACCCATACACCCACAAGCACGCAACACCCACCAAAATACAACTTTCACTCAAAGAAAACCTACTTAAAACCAAGACACTTTATTTCCTTGAAAATACAAGGAAGGCACAAGGCCTTAAGTTTTTTGGGCGGGGAAGGGAGTGGTCTTGGATTTGCTATGTAATCTAAGGGAACCTAGCTAGACATATTCGCCGACCCATTCAACAATGCAATATATAATCACTCATCCATCGCCATGCAAACTGCAACCACCAAAATACCTCATTTGCTCCTATGAAAAGGACCTACTTAAAACCCAGACACACCCGAGAGTGTTGATGCTTGTGAGTACTTATGATATGATAACCACTTGCTTATTTACTAGAAAAAAATCATCAATTACGAACGTTCCATTCATTACAAAGGGCGTGAGATTTGTATAGAGTACTTTTAATACTATATTATTCCCCTGCCAACCTTCATATTCCTGGGAATAAGATCCCTCCATACCGCTGTCCTCCAGCGGATTCTTTGAGGGTGTCTCGATGGTTCGTTCTCGCCATCCATTTCCAGCCGAGGCTCCTGAAGATCTGACAATTTTTATGGACTGTCGTGTTCGCATGGCTTCTGGCTAAAAGATCTCACTCAGAAATGCAGTTGCTCTCTTTGCAACTTGGTGTCTGATAATTCGATATCTGTCTCAGATAATGGGCCTAGCCACTTGTGTGGTACTAATCAGTCGTCAGAACTAGAATTAGATTGGACTCTATAGGAATATTTGCATTCATTTTTTATGAACTCTGGACTGTACATATATGGCACAAGATCACCTAGCTTAGTCTAGCTGATGCTTTTCTTGTTGTTGGAACATTTTTTTCACGAATCAAGATCAGATTGTATTTCTTGATGACATCCACCAATCCTTTTAGATTGTGGTCATGGTCAGCTTGGTTACGGCGGCATACTGTGACATTGTCCTTATAGGCAAGAGTACCTTTAATTTTTCATCGGAGATTGTTTCATCTATAACAATCTGGAAGCTAATCACCCCCGTTTGTCATCCAAAAAAGGACTCGGTGGAATAGGTATAAGCCACGACAGGCCTCGGATTCCGTGTAGGACTCATCCTCTGGCTTGATAGTTATCTGATGGTATGCACTTCTGAGGTCTAGATTATTGAAAATACGGCATTTAGCAATGTTAGCAATCATTTCGTCGATACGAGACCGTGCATTGGCATCAAGTAATATATATTTGTTGGTGGTTTAAGAGTAGTCAATGACCATCTTTTTCTCGTGATTTTCGGTAGCTATTACGAGTGGCTGGGCTCTCCATGGATATTCTCATGGCTCTATGATTCCTTCTTTAAGCAGTTTCGTTACTAATGTTACTCTGAACTATTTGCCCACTGGTGAATATCGCCTTCGTTTTACTGCTATCGGTTTGCTGCCAGGAGTCAAGTTTGCAAAAGGTGACTGGCGCCGCACTTTGGAAGCTACTAGTCTACATACACTTAAGACTGGCTCGGGGTCACCAAAAGGGATTTTAACAAAAGAATGTTGTTTTAGGAAATTGTGACCTAAAATCAACTCTCAGCAGAGGGTTCTCATCATAGGTAAATTGATCACTTAACAGTTTCCCTTTAGTTTCAGATTTACTATACTGTATCTAATTATATGGGAGGATAAAGATAAATTTGCCATCGATATTTGATTAGAACAAGGAAAGGTTTTCCATTTTGTTCTTTGACGATACAGTCCTCAATAAAACTTTCGGAACTGCCAGTATCAATAAGAGCATGGATAGTCAATCCGTTTATTTTACCCCCACAAACGTCTTTTGGAGGCAGTCAGGAAAATAAGTTGATACTGTAATCTCTGATACAATATTAGCAGAATAGTTTCTGTGAAAAAAAAACGACCAGTAAACTTTCGAAATATGCCCCCACCCCGCTTACCACACTTGTGACTTCAAACGTCTCGTGCCCTGCAGGGCAAACGAGAATGTATATTGAAGCCACAAAAGTAGCATTTGGGCTGAGTTGAAGAAATAGTAATAGGTTGGTGATAACAGTTCAAAGAAAGTGCAAGAGTATCTTGCACAATAGGATGGTTTTGAACATGAAGAGGAGAGGCAGAAACTAGAGAATCTGGAGAAAAAGACCGAAGCCGATTTTTGAAAAGGAGGAACAGAAATAGCATCTCCAAAAATCTCGGGTTGTTAATAGAATAAATATTGCTTCTGTGTCAGTTCTACTGTTAAGTCGTGTTCATAATCTGTTGGCAAGTCTAACATTTATTCTCTAGTAGCCTTTATCTTACTTGGTTAGACTGAATTCCGTTAATGAAAGTGTCCCTGATGAAAGAATCTCCCACTTGGTTCGCATTTAAAGCTGTAAATTTGCGCTCGGAACTCGATGCCTTTTGAATCTAAAGGTAATGTCCAAGTCTTTCCTCTGACTGTTGACGCTTGGGAGAAAATTTCTTGCAAAAATGATTTTTTTCTTGACATACATGGCCTCTAAAATATCCACGTCAACTTCGTAATTCTCACATTCGGACAATTTTCTATACATTTGAATGGAAACATGGTTTAATAGAGTACATTTTTCAGTAACCGTCAAAGTCGACTTGGAAGACAATGGCAGTCCTGTGAGGAATGCTTAAAACATTTTTCTCCAGTTACGCCATTTGTCAGATTAAGACTAAGAAAATTACCAATAACAAAATGTTTAAGTAGAAAAATATTAATTTTGATAAATTAAATATGAACAAAGAATTCAGCTAAATAATAATATCCCCCTCCTTATTAATCGCAATTTGCCTCGTGCAGCATTTGCTTTTGGCAGCAAGTAAGTTTAACCTGTTAAAAGCATCTTATAATGGTAAATGTTATTTCACTATTAATTCAGTTTTACCAGTGTAATAGAAATGTACTGTTGACCCATTACCGTGGAGTATCCTTTTCACCAAAAAATGTTTGGATTGTTTTGAAACTTGACTTGAAACGCTTAAACTATAATGGTCGAAACTGTTTTTTATGAAACCCGGTGAATGTATAGTGTCTTTATAGTGATTGACTATTTCATTTTCTCTTATTTGATCTTTCTCACATTTAATTAACAATAAAAGATCTTTAATTTTTTTACCTTTTTTTTTTCTTTTTTGGTTTTTAGCTTCATTTTGTGTTTATGTACGTTAATACATAATCGCTAAATTATGCTTTTTCCATTTTGAATACATTTGTACGAATCTTGTTGTATTTTAGAAATAATCTCACCCAATTACAACGGTTTGATTCTTCTTGAAATATTTCCAAATACAAAAATGTGGAAGAACGAAACAATTTCATTTATTATGCGAATTTCTATGCATTCTGGTATCTTGGTAATCAACTGGAGAATTTGAGAAGTGTTCTTAGAATCATAGGACCAAAAGCCATTTACATTTCTCACCAGATTATCGGCTGCTGACAAAGTTTTAAACGTATTATGTACTTCATTTCAATGGCATGTAATTTTCTTGAACACCATTTTCAAATATCCAATGCGTTCCATAATATTTATTTGGTCTTATTCGGAAAATATTTTAGAAAATAGAATGAAGCAAACAAAAGTGAGTTAATTAAACACCGTTTAACTTCATGGAAACCAACACAATACTGATTTTGCTCAAAATCATTAATATTTAAACATTCTATTTTAGAATTATTAAAAAATAAATACAAGATAAATCAGGTGGACTCCATTTGCCTCCGCCAAATTTATCAACCTTCTTTCAAATATGAGTGTGCCAAAATATGCATTTTATTTAAAATCTTGTATTGCGTTTTAAATCCAAAAACATAACTCTTTATGTTCCCGAATATTTGAAAAGTAAATTCTTCTTTGGAGCCGGAAAATTGTAAGTGTAAATCCCCACCCCAACCCAAAAAACAGCATTTTCTCTCTCTTAATTTTACTTACCATTCTCAATGACAGAAAGAAATAAACCTCCTCTTAAAATTCATTGGATAGCCTCTTTATATTATGCCAAATATAACCAAGATAAGTCGCAATATAACTAACCCATTTACTTTTGGAAAACTTGTATTTACACCAAAAGGTTGTAAATATTAATTTCCCGATTAAGTATTAATTGTCAAAGCTTTCTGCTCAGATGAGGTGAAAAGAACCATGAGAATCAAATGCACTCATGAAGGTTTGCTAGTTTAACTTGGTGAATATTACAGCACCAGAGGCATCCACTAGTTTTCTGAATTAGCCGAAAGTAAAAATGGTTAACTTTTTTCTTTAAAACTTGCAATATCAGACAGAGAGCTGAATTCTGTGGTGCCAAATTGTTGAGTAAAAAGTTCCTGAACAAAGTAAAATAATAATTAAATAGAAGAATAACCATTGATAGCTATTTATCAGTATAAAAGGCTTGGATTTCAATTGTACATTTTTATTCATTATTTAAATAAAATAAAAAAAAACAAAAAAAACAAGAGTTCAAGTCAAGATAGATGGTAGGAATATTTGAGGACTCAACAATTGAATGATATATATCGGTGAAAGTTATCCAGGGAAATGCATAAGGCAATGCTTTCCAAACATTGCGTTTAATAGAAATCTGATATTTGATGAGGATCAAGTAAACAGAATGAGATATCAGGTTTCTTCTGAAAGGTCTATATAGATCTGAATATTTACCATGTCAAGATCCTTGCGACGAGGAAAGAATGTAGCCTTTGTTTTATCTACAGAGCATTAATTTTGGACGGAAAATGGAAAATATAGTCATATATGACAGTCCATCCGTATCATAAGTCGTGATATACATATGCATATAAATATCAATATCGAAATAGAAATAGACGGGAAAGAAATACCGATTATCTCTCATAATATGAAGAGGATTGGTGGAAAGTGTATTGGACCAAAAAGATCTCTGGTTAATACCGATGCGTTCTCGATTGGTGTTCTCTCTCGTTGATAGTTTGGGATATAATTGAATTGAGAAACGTACTCTAGAGAGGCTGCTATTATACTGTCTTAAAACTGTTCAGCCATAAAATGTCCGTTGAGTCAGAAAGTAAAAGGTACTTCTTTAAAGAAACCTTACCTGTATTTCTGTACTGCAGATGTCCAAAATCATATCATGAATAAAAATATCAGTGAATTGTAATGTTGTTTCATTATGTCAAAAACTTGCTTTCATAGAATTTAATATATTTTTCCACTCAGTGTTCATCTGAGTTCACTTCCGCCAACTTGAACACGAAATCCGTTTTAGAAAAATTATTTCTATCTGTGAATATTATTGTGCAGAAAGAGAAATTCCTGAATGAATGAATTTTTAAAAAATCGGGACTTGATGACCTCGATGACTGGTACATAATCATTGTAATAAATCAATCGGAAAGATATCTCTTTGTTACCATAGGGAATGAAAAATAATTACTTCCCCTTAATAGAAATATCCATTATCGATATAATGAAATGTATCACCATACTCTATTTAGAGTAAGCGGAGAGGAATAACTCTTCTTAAGGAAATCTCTCTTCTCTCGTATATCAATATCGTATTTGCTTTCAGTTCATATTATTTCAAAGTAAATTTAAATATGACATTTGCATTATGTAGAATAGAAATCGAATAAAAATCAAATTTCTCCCAAATCATTCTATAAGAGTTAATCCAATGAATCAATCCAGCACAAAAACATAACACAACGGGTATTTGTCTAAATGGATGTTAGGGAAAATACCAAGAATCTGTGAAAAAATTATTATAAATTTACTGACCCTGATTCGATCATTACCAGTGACCACCTTCTGATGATTCGCATTTTTCAATTGACCGTTTCCTTCATGTCGAAAGTAAAATAATATCTTGAGAATAGATCTTAATTCTTCTGCAGTTATATAAAACAAACTAGACAGTCAAACTGTTTATTTAAACCCAGAATCAATGCTTCTTGCTTATATATATATATATATATATATATATATATATATATATATATATATATATATATATATATATATCAATTATAATGAAATATATATATATATATATATATATATATATATATATATATATATATATATATAATTAATAGAATTTAGACAGCGACCCCTGGGTTTCATGGTGTTTTTTTGCAAAACAACAATGATCAGGCAGTTAAGAAAATGAAATGAATGAATATATATATATATATATATATATATATATATATGTGTGTGTGTGTGTATGTATTATTATTATTAATATTATTAGACTTTTTCACATCATCGTTAGATGATGGTCTTTCACAGGAGTTTGAGTGACAGCAAGTTTCCAGGACTCTTCTCAGTATTCTGGCCGTTCTCAATAATGATATAGTTTGGATGGTCTCCACACGTCCTGCAACTTCTAAGTCCCCCAATCCCTTATAGCCCTTTAGCTATTGTACCGAATGCATCAATCACGAATCGTCACTTTCATGATCCACAGTTTTTTTTTTTTAACTCCCTAGCAAGGTCCAGCTACTTATCCTTGTTTTCCATTTCTTTCAGTTTTATTCTGTTGATTATTATAAGGTCTGGTCTTCTGGCCTAGATTAAGTGATCCCTCTGTAAGTCAAAGTCTCATAGGGGTTTATGTGTATCATTTGCTAGGACAGCTGCTGCGTTTTGCATATACCATTTATTCGTATGGTCAAATTTTAATTTCTTGCACATCTAGTTGATCACCTTGCCCTCCCAGTCGTGTCACTATTATTATTATTGTTTACTCATTAGGGTTTTTCACTGGAGGACTCTTCTCAATATTTTGACCGTTTTCAACAATGCTGTTGTTTGGATGGTCTCCACTCGGCCGCCAACTTCCAAATCCTCCAGGCCCTTTAATAATCCTTTAGTTACAGTGCCAAAAGTACCAATCAGAATTGGTATTATTGTCACCTTAATCTTTCACAGTTTTTTCAATTCTCTAGCAAGGTCGAGGTACTTATCTCTCTTTTCACATTCTTTCAGTTTTATTCGGTGGTCAGCCGGTACAGCAAAGTCGACAATTTTTCAGGTTTTCTTTTTTTTTTTTTTGTTGTTGTTGATTGTTATAATGTCTGGTCTTCTGGCCGAGATTAGATCTATCCAAGATATTGACAACACTCTATATTATATTTCTCTTGGACATCAACAAAGTGATTTAGTGACAACCAACACTGTTATATATATATATATATATTTATATATATATATATATATATATATATTGTTTGTGCATGAGTGGGGTTTGTCTGTGTGGTTGTATGTGAGTATATACTTATCCCCAACACACACAATGATTCCTAATGTGAAATGAATTTTATCTGAAAGTTTATACAATATTCTCCAAATTCCTAGATTTAAAGAGCCTAACCATTAATTGGAAAGTTTTGATTTTCTTTTGCAGTATCATCTTCATGGCTGAAGTCATAAAATACCAAACATGTTACGTTCTATGTTGACACAGGCATATTTCTGAGGATATTGAAAATAATTAATTAAAAAAAACAACAACATATTTACATACATAGTATATGAGTTCAATTTTGTCGAAACACACTAGGACGACAATATAAAATGCTATGAATAGCAGTAGTATATAGTTTTAAAACTTTCAGAATATTTAAGAATATTTAAACTATCACTATCTGATTTCGCTAATTATTGTTCGAATGATTGTCAGTAGGAAAGCCACATACCTCTTTACTAAAGGGTTTTCTACCTCTCTCAATGGGCGTATTATGTGAATAAAAAAGATAATAAACATCCCAGTGTTGTACGATCAACAAAATCATATAATTATGAAGTATATGTGGACACTGGGTGCATTCTTGACAACGTACCGACCGATAGAGATAAAATAGTCCCAGGAATCCATGCTGTCGTCATGGTTTGATTTCTTAATTATATATATATATATATATATATATATAGAGAGAGAGAGAGAGAGAGAGAGAATGTTTCTACTTTGTCCTAACTAAAATTATATATATATATATATATATAAATGATAGATTGTGGCAAATCAGACAAGATGATAAAAATAAGTGAAAAGATAGATAAATCAAACATTTTCAATAGTTTAGTAGTAGTGATATTTCATTCTTTTATTCAAATAACATTTTCCGACTAAACATTTTTGAAGCTTGTCCACATTTATGCAAATGAGGAAATAGATAAAATAACGGAGAAAGTAAAGGTATAAAGGGAGTGAGGAGGGTCTAAAGATAGAGGCAAGTAAGAGGAAATAGAGATGGGGCCTTCCCTCCACTCCTCCCACGTTATTTTCCCTATTTATTTTTCTTTTAGCTCATTTAAATTAATTCCCCTTCCATTTGTTCAAACATCTCTAATGAAACCTGATACATTTGACTCCATCACCATACACAGAGACAGAGTCAAAACAAAAACCTCCCATCACTATCACTTTAACTCACAACTACCTCCCTCTATATATTTCCCCTTACTTACCTCTTATCTTTAGACCCTCTCCCACTCCATTTTACCTTTATATTCTGTTATCTTATCTGCTTTCCTCATTTGCTTGTATGTAGAAAAACTAAAGAAAATGTTTATTTTGAGCAAGTTATTTGAATAAAATAATGAAATATCACTATTTACTAAACTTTTGTAAGGGTTTGATTTAGCCACCCTTACACACACACACACACACACACATATATATATATATATATATATATATATATATATATATATATATATATACAAGTTAGGATAACATATGCACGGTCAATAGCGCTTTGTAACTGTCAGTTTATTACCCCTGCGATCATCACTCTTTGTTTTATGATCGTATAACAGAAAAATGACAAACGGCATTGATTATGCGTCTAAGGTCTTTGTTCAATCTATGCTCTATCACTGATTTTGACGACTCTTTATTTATAATTATAGAAAACAAGAATATTAAGATACACACGTAAATCTATCTATCTATCTATCTATCTGTGTGTGTGTGTGTGTGTGTGTGTGTGTGTGTGTATGTCTTACCATATATACGTAAATTTTGATATGCACATAGAAGGGTGAGAAGAAATACACTGGTTTGGAACAGATTTAGAAAGGTTAATAGCAATCTCTTCTATTTCCCAAGATATTTCTCCATAACATAAGGATATAACGAACATAATCTGATTTTACGCGTAACCTTATTTATTGCTGGTGTACCAATGAGTGTGTTTTATATGAAGAATTGAATGAGACATTGTATTGTTTACGCAGTGGTTAAGCTGGAAAGTTGATATATCTAAAGTATATGAACTTTCAATGAAACTTCCATCCCATTTTCCTTATTTTATGTTGCCCAGTTGGCTGTGGCTGTTGAATACTCTCCAATGAGTGTCCTGCATATGACACAAAACAATCTGATGGTGAGGTTCCAGTAATCCTGGGTTTTGGGGGAATGCTGAGAACCCCTTCATTAGCATTACTCCAAGTTCCCACTGACCCGAATGTTAGCACCTCATAGGGCACTGCCTATGGGTTAAATAGAACTAACTTGCATACTTATGATAAACTGATTTGTTTGAATTAGAACTGTTTTACAAAACTGAATTGCTTGAAATTGAAATGTTTTTGACAAACTGTACTTACATTTAAACTCCGTGCTTATGCTAAATTGAATTGTTTGAAATGGAAGTGTTTTGACATTGAAACTTTGCTTACAATAAATTGAATTAGCTGAATTAGAATTTTTAGGCTAAACTGAATAGCTTGAATTAGAAATGTTTTTGACAGTTAAACTGTGTACTCATGCTAAACTGAATTGGTTGAAATAGAACTGACTATTTGCACAAAATGGATTCGGCGTTAAATAACCTACAAAGTTTGATATGCCATAAAACCCATCCGCCCAAGCAACCAACCACATTTTATGTTCTTAATTTCAGGGAAATTTTAACTTTACAGGAGTCTATTGACTTCGGCAATATTTCAAGAAACTTAAACAGAACTCTTTATTTAATCTAAGGTTTTCACATGGCTTATATATCTGAGCTAAATTAATTATTTGGCTGACGGATCATAAGATTTGTGGTCTTCGTTCGTTTAGTTTTCTTTGTAATTATGTGTGTTATTTGGAATTAGTTTCAAAATAAATACAAGTTCCTAAACAGTTATTTATTTCATTATTTTTGGATGTTAATAAAAAATATTCTATACAAATGTCTTTATTTTTCATGTTAATTCATTCGGTAATCAATATTTTACTAATTGTGAATTTTTCATTCCAGTTTTATCTGCTGGTTTATCACTATTATCTCAATGACAATATCTTACTACAACAGGAGATTTCTAAGTATTCGAACTGATTCTTAGAGTTTTGTGGCCTGAAAGATCTCACTTCTTCCTCTGATTACCAGTTTCTGTTTCATGCCTTCTGAGACCGTACCAAGGACACCAACAATAATCAGTATCACTGTGATTTTCATAGTTTGCAGCTTTTCAGCTCTCTCACTAGATTCAGATATTTCTCTGTCTTTTTGCTTTCTTTTATTCCAACTAGGTTTTTCTTGGGAACATAAAAATCGACAAAATTATAAGAACTTCACTTCTTATATCATTTAGTCTAGTCTTCTGGCTAGAAGAGCATGTCCGTTTGTATCTCAATGTCTCGGTGAATTCTATATATCCCATTTTTGGGCATCCTTTAATTTGTACGCATTGCATAGGTCAGTATGGTCAAAGTTTATTCACTTATTTATACCTGTTTCTGCATTCTTGAAACAGAAGTTTGCTGCATTTGCTTATCTAATTAATAGCTTCATCTCTAGCTCCACATAGCCAAGATCTTTTATTCTACTGTGCATTGTTTTGTTTTGTTTGGTTTGGTTTTATGGCATATCGACCTTTGTTGGTTATTTAACGCCAAATCCATTTTTATGTAAATAATCAGTTCTATTTCAAACAGTTCAGTTCAGCATGAGTACACAGTTTAATTGTCAAACACATTTCTATTGCAAACTATTCAGTTTATTCAAGCAGTTATATATAACAATTCAGTTTAGTGTAAATACAGTTTCAATGTCAAAAACAATACAATTTCATAAAATTCAGTTTAATCAAACAATTCAGTTTAGCACCAGGACTCTTTTCATTTTTCAATTAGATCTTAGATGATCTCTTCTAGGTCTCTGGTTTCCAGGACTTACTGTTCCCTTACCAAACCTTTGGAGACCGTTCCGAGTACATCAACTATAAAGGATATCACCGTCACTTTCCTGTTTTTTCATAGATGTTTTCTATCTCTGGTAAGGTCCATGTATTTGCCTCTCTCTTCATTTCCTTTAATTTTCAGCTTGTAGTACACCGAGACAGCCAAGTCCACAAGTCGGTTGGTCATTTTTTTGTTGTTGTTGCTTTTCTTTATTATCACTGGGTCTACCCTTCTGACAGGGATCGGGTGATCTGTTTGTTTCTCAAAATCCATGAGAATTTTGTGTCTTATTCTTTAGGAAGGACTCTGGTTCGTGGGGTCAATCACAATTTCTTGCACAATTACCAGTGGATCATCCGCACCACACAGTCGTGTCTAGTCATATACTCTCTTTGCGCTAACTTGCAGCATTCACTTATCATATGCTTAATCATTTTATCTCTATCACCTCATGATGATGGTCTTCCACTGGATTTTGTGTGACAGCAAGTCTCCTCAAGTCGCCTCAAGTCTCCAGGACTCTTCTCAAAATTCTGGCCGTTCTCAATAATGCTGTAGTTTGGATGGTCTCCACTCGTTCGCCAACTCCGAATCCTCCAACTGTACCAAAAGCACCAATTACAATTAGTATAATTGTCACCTGCATGTTCCACAGTTTTTTCAATACCCTAGCAAGTCGAGGTACTTATTATTTTTGTTATTATTATTATTTACACCTTGAGAGTTTTTCACATCAGTTTTAGCTGATGTTTTTTCACTGGAGTTTGAGTGACAGCAAGTCTCAAAGTTTCCAGGACTCTTCTCAGTATTCTGGCCGTTCTCAATAATGTTGTAGTCCTCCAGTCTCTTTATCAAAAGCACCAATCATGGTTGGTATAATTGTCACCTTCATGTTCCATAATTTTTCAAATCCCTAGCAAGGTCGAGGTACTTACCGTTCTTTTTCCTTTCTTTCAGTTTTATTCTGTGGTTAGCCGGGAGAGCAAAATTCATAATTTTTCAAATTCTCTCCTTTTTTTTTCGGTTGATTATTATAAGGTCTGATTTTTGGTGGTGGTGGTGGTGGTGGTGGTATTATTTTTTTTTTCTAAGCTGTTTTACTCGCCATTCATTCGTTGGTTAATATCTCCCTTTTTACTATTCAATCATTCTTTCTATTCATTTATCATATACACATTTTACCACAACCATTTATTCTGTTGTGGCTAATTTGATATTGCTTCGAGTGATGTTTTAGTTACCAAAAATATGACAACAATGAAACTTGAATACACAATACTGTTTTATATATTTGCCGTAACTACACGTACTGCGAGGTCTAAATAGATAATTGCAAAGCATATACCAAAATTGAGCTTATAAAACTCGACAACTTTCATTTTTTTTTTTTTTTTAGAAAATGTTGATCTTACATATTTGAAAAATTGAGATTTTTGCGTTTTAGTTTAATCAGTGTTCTGAAAAAATAATTTGTCAGAGATTTGAAAAACATTTATAAAAACAAATAAGACTTAAAACGTATCAAAATTAATGTTCATCTGAAACACATTCAATCATTTGTTGAAATCTCTTTGGAATTTCATTTTAAAAAATATAAAATATTAATTACAGAGAATTAACAAATTCCACTTCACATAAGAATGGAGAATTTAACCCTGAAAAGTTTGTCTGGCGCTATGTTTTTCTGACTACCACCTTTTAAATACTAGCTTTGTAGATTTGTTTAGAACCTCATAATGCTGCGTAATGTTGTAAATGCATCTCACCATAACTGATCCAGCTGCCCTACTGTTTGACTGACAATACAAGTTCAATCACGAGAACTTATGCGGTATTTGTGAGGAAGTATCACCACAAGAGAGATGGATTTCTGAAACGGGTCGAATTGTTGGTTACCGGGAGAGCGACAAGTTACGAACTATACCTTGGAACAAAAAAAACAAACAAAAAACCTACCATTAGGGCTTAGCAACGATTTGTGAAAGAACAGAGCGTTCCCTAGAGACCTTAAACTTCCACTTCACTTCCTCTTGTTAATAAAAATCGTCCGGAGAGAAACTGTAACTTCAACTATAATTTTTTTTTCTGTGAGCATGTGACAGATTTTTCCTTCCCAGCCTTATCTAATCATTGTCTCTCCCTCTTTGCCTTCAATTTACTTTGAGAAACCTCATTGCAATAACTGTCCAGAAAAAAAAGGCAAAATTGCGCAAAAATTACTATAATCTGTTTTCATGCACTGTTTAAATCTTCCGCAGTTTTGGGAAAAACATCGTATATTGATCCCTGTCACGCTCTTGAAGGGTACAATTAAATGCGTTGGCATTCAAAACAAAAGTGTTTACATTTCCAGGTTTTTATTTACTAAAAAGACACGTTAGCCGTGTATACATCTGTATTAATAGTTGAAATATTTATTGTACTGAAAGAAAAAAATAAGGTTTAGTGAATTGAATTTATTTCAAAGGGGAAAAAATGAAATTTTAAAGAAATATAATTACAAGCATATATAATGAACTAATTAACTTCCTGTGACTTGGTTTATCTCGGCAGTGGCATATCAGCATTCGTAGGTTATTTAATCCTAAAACCATTCATGTAGAAGAATAGCAGGAACATTATTTCATCTATTGCTGGGAGGATAAAGACTTTTCCTTGGTGAAAGTGAACGTAATAGCCTGACTCAAATTCGACCTCAATTATTTCGAGACCGCTGTCCAACACTAGCCATTACGCCATCGGGACTCTAACTTAATTTCCTTTTTTACGTCGAAGTTTACGAGACATTGTATAAAATACTTTATTTATTCATCATCTTCTAAGTCTGCCAACAGTAGGGACTTCGTTAGTAGGTCCTATAGACTGCACGTAGCCTTCGCACAGAGTTGATGAATATAAATTTGTTGTTGGTCGGTCAATACCAGTCAATCCATATGAAGGAGTTCATCGGGAAACGTTGCTTATGACTTCGAGAGTATTTCCCCCCAAATTCCCAGAATGCCTTGCTTGTTTGTTTTGGGAGTAATTTACGAAATGGAAAGCGTATGACTGAACTGCTGCCGATTTATTGGGGGCATATTTCAAGGTTGGTTCAAAAAAGCATGCGAAGTTCGAAGACCTTCTTTCATATCGCTCTAAGCATTGGTTGATTTTGGTTTCTTTGTTTACTGGTATATCAACCTCCGTTGGTTATTTAAAAAAATCATTCTTGTAGAACATTTGTGGTAATATTTAACCCATATTTTGGGAATAAGCAGTGTCATACTTTTCCGATGGGTATTAGTCAAAAAGTGAATGCAATACAACTACTAAAGTTTGAACTCTCTTCCAATGATTTCGCATCCCAGCAGATAAACCCCTACTTCACGGATATTTCCCCAATACGTATGTTATATTGATTTAGATATTTAAGTAATTACTTTATTAAAATGTTTAATATATACAAGATTACCAGACATATTATTATCAATATAAATATAGAGTCTCAATTATATCAGAAAATGATTGTCTTTATTTCACTTTTGAAATAAACCAATATCTTTTTCGCCCAAAAAGGTACCTGAATTACCATTTCTATTCTGTGGTTGTTTCGTCTTCTCAATATTGAATTTATAAGATCTGACAGCTTATTTTAGAATATATTATAGCTAAAATTCACTGGTGACACAAATCAACCCAGGGACCAACTTAGGCAACATTTATCCTGGCAGCTATTATTATAAATTTTGATATAAAAAGGCTTTTCTGTGTAAAGGCCTTTACTCGTCGTTTAGTGATCTCTTACGCTATAATAAATAGAAATTATCACTGGTCAATGTTTGATGTCTACCCTTGATTTTTTTTAGAAATAGTTTGATCAAGAAACAAAGACTCAAATAAACTGATCATTCTTCACTGAATGCGTGGCAGCCTTTAACCCGCCACATTTTACTGGGGGTGTCCTCGTGGCGTAATGGTTAAAGCAATGGACTGCGGAATCTTAGTAACCGAGTTCGTATTCCAGTCACGTTATTACGTTCACTTTCGGGCAAATACCCTTGGGAAAGGTATGAACCCCCTTATCCTCCCAGCTATGGGTTAAATAATACCACTACCGTTATTCTCGGAGAATGGCTTTTGCATTACATAACCTACAAAGGTTGATATGCCATTAAACAAAGAAACCAAACATTTTACTGCTAGGCCTTTGAAAAACACGATAAAAAATAGCACAAATTCTGTTGCAAATATTCGCTGTACCATTTTATATAGACCTTTCCCTCGTCAAATCCGCCTCATTTTTGTTTGGTATAGTTTTATGGCATATCAAACATTGTTGGTATTTAATACCAAATTTATAATTTGTAAACATACCTTGAAGATACATAGTCAACTGATCAAACAGTTATTATTCTAATAATTTACTTTAGCATAAGTTTTTTCATTTGCACTCAGTTTAAATGTCAAGAAGTTATATTGGACCCATGGATAGGACCCTTTCTGATCCTATCATTCCGTGCCAGAGTAGGTCAGGGAGCGATGGCAATGAAGGAGTATTCCGCATTCCCAAAGTTCCGTCTTGCCCGGTGGATTAGGGATGTAGAATGCACCGATTGCACTTCTGCAGAGAAGTAAGAACCCCACCCCCAATGAGTGTCCTGATATGACACTAAACAGTCTGGGACTTTGGTTAATGTGGAGCACCCCTTCATTGATATTGCTCCCAGGCCCACTCTGACCCGAAGTGGTAGCACCTGATAGGGTCCTATCTATGGGTTAACTTGAACTAACGGCATACTTATGCTAAACTTAATTGTTTGACTAAATTGAATAGCCTGAAATAGAAATGTTTTTGACAAACCGTGCTTAAATTTAAACTTGCGCACTTATACTAAACTGAATTATTTGAAATGGAACTGTTTTTTTTTACACTGAAACTGTACGTACACTAAACTGATTAGTTTAATATAGAACTGATGTGACATTACACTGTGTGTAAACAAAATATGTACTTATACTAAATTGAATTAGCTGAATTAGAACAGCTTGACTAAACTGATTAGCTCGAAATAGAAATGTCTTTGACAATTAAAATGTACTTACATTTAAACTACGTGCTTATGCTAAACTTAATTGTTTGAAATAGAACGGATTATTTTCATAAAAATGGATTTGGTGTTAAATAACCTACAAAGGCTGATATGCCATAAAACCCTACCAACCAACAAACCAACCAAAGCTTCATCATTACTGGAGGCTCGCCATCAGCTTGTTTGGTGTCATTAACAGGACACACGTTGTATGTTTCTTAATTTTCTGTAGAGAAGCAGTCGGTGCATTCTACAGTCCCAGCCGACTGGGCTACAAATAAACCTCATCATCATCATGTCGTGCCGCTAGCACGGATATCCCTGACCCTCTCTCGCCACTCCTCCCTATCGTTCATCGCTTCTGGAAGGTCTTCAGGGATACATCCCGTATCCTCACAGAGCTGCTGTTTGTATGTTCGAGCTGACCGTCCTGCTTTTGCTCGGCCATATGAGGGGGTCCGTAGGAGTACATTACATATGAGCTCGTCCCTGCTTCTCCAGCAGTGTCCTGCATGTCTAGTCCGTCTAACTTGTATAGTTTTCGTGATGGGAGGCAAGTGGCCATATAGTTTGTTATTTGTGGGGTATTGCCTCCATGACTTGTTCAATATCGCTCGCAGTATTTTTCTGTAATTGCCGACTATCTTTTTCTCCAGTCGGCTAGTTAGCGTCCAATTAGTGCATCCATATAGCAGTATCGATAAGACCACTGTTTGCAAGAAACTGCGTTTAATTTTATCGGTCAGGTCTGACTTCTATATGATCGATAGCCGATCAATAGCTGTCTATGCCTTCGTAAGCCGCGTGTCGATGTCATTTTCAGTTGATGAGACACTGCTTCCAAGGTAGGTGAACTTGTCTACTAGTTTCAGGGAGCTTCCGTCTTGAGTGGAAATGTCACTTGTTTTATTAAAGCACATGTATTCCTTTTTGTGTGCATTGACATGGTGGCCAATGCCTGCTCAGGCTCGTTCCAACCTATGCAGTGGTGTTTTGGGTGTATTTGCCAGAATTGCTATGTCATCGGCGTAGTCAGCGTCGGTAATTGTTTTCGCAGGGTACCTTCTGCTCCTTTTCTTTGTAAGCTCGAAGCCGTTATCTTTGATTTTATCAATCGATGTCCTAAACACGTAGTCTAGAGAGATGATAAAGAGGTATGGGGCTAGTGTGTCCCCTTGCAGCACTCCTGCTACAATGTCGAAATAGTCTGTGTCTCCATCCGGTGAACGTACTTTCACTTTAGTGTTTCTCTAGAGAATCATTATTGCTGCGACAGTCTCTTTAAGTATGCCGTATGCTAATAGAATTTGTTCCATCTTCCCTCTGTGAATGGAATCGAAGGCCTTGGTAAAGTCGACAAATAGTAGAATGTTGTCAATTTGGGGTTCAATGTGGTTTCGTAGTAGGGCATTGTAAATTTTGGCTGCTATGGATGTAAGTGTTATACGTCGGTAGTTCTTGGCTAATCCGAGGTCACCCTTTTTAGGGAAGGGGAAGATGCTTCACTTCATCCATCTGTCAATCAGATTTTGATTAGAGACTGCGTTACAGTGTCGGAGCAGTATGTCTTCAAATTGTCTGGTCTTCCATACTCCTGGGGGAATCTTGTCAAGCCCTGCGGCTTTCCTCTTTTTTAATTTTTCTAAGAAATGATTTGAGTTCTTCTTGAGTAATCGGTCCTAGTTTAATGTCCAATTGCTTACTAAGGGTTCTGGTGATTGGTTCTTGTGTAACATTCGGTGGGTTTCCATGTAGATTTTCGAAATGCTGTTTCCACAGTTTTATTATTTCTTGTTGGTTTATAGCTTTTAATATAGCTTTGGTTGTGCTCTTCCTTCTACTCACTTCGTTTACCGTTTGCGACGCTATTCTAGATTGCCTATCTTCCACTGAGTCTCTAATCTTATCTATCTGATTTTGTATGTATTCCGTCTGTTCTTTTAAATATATGCTTGCTAATTCATTTTGTGTCTTTTTTAGTTTCAGGGCATTTGTGTTTATTGGGTTCTTCCTCTAGCATTTGGAGGCAGTTTTCACGTTTGCCTGTTTTTCTCTGACCGCTAACGTTTCCCATGAGACTCTATATTTAGATCTTGGTTTTGTTGGAATACAATTCGCTGCTGCCCCGAGGTGTGCGTTGACAAAATTCTCATATTCGTTTTTCTGTCTTCTCCTGTAGTGCCTCGAATCTGTTTCTCAATTCTAATACATATATATCTCTGTTGCTGTTCGTGCAGCGTTTTTTCGCAGGCTTAGTCGTATTTTAGCCGTGATTATTCGGTGATCTGAGGGCACACCCTCGAAGAGGAGTATGCCTTACAATTCATTGCGCTATTTTTCCATTTCATGTTTTTAAAGACGTAGTCTCTCTGTGCTTTATTATTTTTCGGGTATGTGTTCGTCCATAATTTTCCCTCCCTCTTTTGAAAGTTTGTATTGAGGCTTGTTAATCTATTTTCTATCATGAAATCTGATTGATGTTGTCCATTCCTATTCGACGTGTTGTGTAAGCTGTATTTGTTTTTTCCTTTTTTCCCGATTTGGGCATTCATATCTCCGCCAATGATTAGCACGTTGTGTTTAGGAATGCTACGCACTAGAGAGGATAGCTCATCGTCGAAGTCGACGAATTCAGTTTCTTCACTAACATTGGTGGGGCTGTAGTAGGAGATGATTGTTGCTCTGGGATTGCCATTAAAAGTAGCTACCATCATCCTAGGTTGTATTTTCTCAATGTTATAATGTGATTTTAATACTCTAGGTCCTATAAGTATGTTTACACCTCCTACCGTGGCATTGACAGAGTTTTTCCATGCTGAAACAGTGGCTAGGGTCCATCCCTTGCCAGTATCGTGATATTTGATATCCTCGTTGTGCGTGTATCTATGTTTTTGTATGCATATTATGTCTATCTTATATTCTACGGCCGATGCAGTCAGCTAGGGTAGTTGACCTATTCTATTTAATGTTCTAACGTTAAATGTCGCTATTTGTATTGTTAGTTAGCATTTTTGTAGTTTTTGTTGTTTGAGCTCTGTTGCTGATTTTTCGAACACTGAGGCCGGGGCTCCAGCCTCAGCAGGACGCGGTTAATGTATGTGGTTTGAGTGTTGGTCGTGGTTATCTTTCGATGGCTGTTTTTATTCTCATCTATAGGAGCCACTCTTATAGATGAGCAGCAGTAGTTCCCCGATCGAACTGACTGTCCTGACCGTTGAGCCGCGAGATTTGTAAGTCCAGGACCAGGTTAGGTATTGCATTAGGCCACCAGATGGTTTATTCACTTACCTTTACGTCCATCATGCTGCTTCCAATGTGAACGTAAAAAAGGGAGGTGGGGGCTTTCTTTTCCAGTGAGTTTAACTTAGTTAAAGTCCAAGCCTAATGTATATTTATAAGAGATTTTTTTGTAAATTTTCTCCTGTTTTCTGATATTGGCCCTAATTTCGTTCAATATATATTTTTTTTTGAGGGGGTGGCATTGGGAACTTTCTTTACTTGCCTTTTTTTCTGGTTTTCTAAACTACTATGTGGGCGTCTGTGGGAATTCTAAGCTTTTTAAAAAGACTCTTCCACGCACCATGCGTGCTAGCACCTAAAATTCTATTTTCATGTCACTTTTTTACCGAGATGTAAGTTCCCGTAACCTAGTAACTAAAACGTTGGAGTACTAGATTTTAGTTCGAACTCTAATTATTCTATTACGATCACTTTCGAACTGAAACCACAGGAAAAGACATAAACACCTTTACTCCTCAGATATTTGTTGAATATTTCCAACAATATTCTTTTAGAAGGATGACTTTAGCATTAAATAACCCATGAAGCTTGATATGCCATTAAAGACGAAGAAAAAATCTTTTACTCATTAAACATGACGCTTTTTTTCCAGAATATATGCACTCATGACGCAACGTTTATCATCAGAGGAAATGGATTTGGTTACTCGAGTTCAAATCCTGCACAAGTCAGTCAATATTTCGTATTGCTCTCTCTCTCTCTCTCTCTCTCTCTCTGTCTGTCTCTTTCTCTCTCTGCGACTATAGTTAAATAGTTGGGTAGGCTTGGTTCATTACCCTTTGAATGGCCACCAGTCGAGGAGAAAGAAAACTATGAATTCAAAACAGTTGTAGACCTTAAGAGAGGTTGGTTCTACACAAGATGTCCAACGGGATTAGTGTCACCATGACAAAAATAGATGATGAGATATGTCTTTCACTCATATTTCTGAATATATTACAATATCCGATGTACGAGTGCCAATACGTGGCTAATTCAGTTGGATGATATCTTCTGTTTTTATGTTCTCGTTTTTATTATGTGAAACGAGAGGAATTGACTTGTATATAAATAGTCACATGAGACTAACATGGTGAAAAGAGTTCGTTTATTAATTATTGTTCAATTTAAACATCTGAGTATCCACTGAGCTTTTATGTCGATAAAAGTAATGTTTAAATTGAACTATCGGATTACTGACTGCATACATTGAATGTATTTAACCATATACTTAAGCAGTGACACGATACTATACAAGATTCAAAACCCGGTGTAAGAGCTAAGATAAAACATATAAGAAATACGTCTCATGTAGAAAAACGTTTGGCTTGAGAATTCCTATTTTATGCTTTCATAAACCTTCCTCATAATACATCGATCCTGCACCAATGTGGCCTTATTTGAATACAAAATAAACTATATCAATAGTAATCATTGTGTTAATGTTAGTTCGGATCTGGAACTGATGTGTATTTACTCAACGTCATTCAGCACTTATAGACTGCAATATAAGGGGATTTTTAGCAATGTGTTGTTTTTTTTAATGCAGGGTTTTCTTTCTCATAGACCGTTGGCTTAACCAAAACAAAGAGCTCAGTCTGACCTAATGTTTTTATTATAGCTGGGAGGAGAAATCCATGCCTTCTCCAAAAGTGTTAGAATTATGAGAAACGCAAACAGACTCGTTCAGGATAAAGCTGGGTTTGTTAAATCCCTCTTATAACTTTAACCGTTACATTATTATTACAAAATTTCTTGACGCATTCCAGCTATGGCTTGAGTAGTATCCAGGCTGCTCTTCAACAATGATGGCTTTTGGCATAAGGTAACTCACGAAGTTTGATATGCCATTAAACAAAGAGACTAAACTAAAAACCCTCAGTGCACTTTCTTCTTATTTTAGATGTGAACCCAATTTTTGCTTGTTTTTTTTCTCTGGTTGTCTACGGCTATGATAAACTTTTTAAAATATTTTCCCTTGCAATTGCACGGCATTCCTTTAATAGCGCACTTAGCGTAACGGTTTTAGAAAATAGAAGTGACTGTCCGAGTTTAAATTCTGGATGAGGTTTGTTATGTTTCACTTCGCACTAATTATCATCATCATGTCACGCTGCCAACACGGATTTCTCTGACCCTCACTCGCCACCTGTCTCTATCGTCCATCTCTCCCGGCAGGTCCTTCAGGTCCTGTATCGGCACCGAGCTGTTGTAAATAAGCAGTAGCTGATCAGCCAACACTTGCTCCTCCTTGTGAAGGTACTATTTACCAACCCCTCCGCTCGGGCAGGATATGACACAAGGTCAATTTTTAAGCGGAGTTTAACAGGTTTGAATTCAGAGTTTTCCTTCTCCTAGACTAGTTGCCTCAACAAGGCTGAAGAACCTAGTCTGTCCTACTATTTACCCATAGCTGGAGGGAGAATAATTGGATTCATACCTTTCCCAAGGGTATTAGTGCTATGTGAAATGCAATCAACCTCGTCCAGGATTTGAACTCGTATCGCCGTGTTCATTTCCTACGGCGATAACGACTATACCTCCTTGTGAAGGTGTCCACTAGTATACATTGCTTATGAGTTCGTCCTACTTCTCCGGTAGCGTTTCGTTTGATTTTTGTCTAACTTGGATAATTTTCGTGATAGGTCGTAGGCGGCCGTACAACTACTGTTTGAGGGGGCGTTGCCTCCAGGACTTGTTCAGTACAGCTCGCAGCATTCTTGTGTAATTGCCATCAAGCTTTTCTTTCAATAAGCTTATTTAGTGTCCATGTGGTGCATCCATATAGCAGTATTGATACGACTAACTTCCATATGACAGCTAGCCAAGTGATTGCTGTTCATGCCTTTGATAGTTACGTGTTGATGTCATTATAGGTTAATGAGACGCTTCTTACGAAGTAGGTGAACTTGTCCACTAGTTTCAGAGGAACACCCTTTAGTGTGGAGATGTCGCATCTATGATTTAATGCACACGTATTCTGTTTTGTCTGTATTGACATGAAGCCCTATGCCACAATCTGCTCGTTCCGACTATGCGGCAGGGATTAAGCTTGGGTGGTTGTATTTGCCAGAAGCGCTATATCATCGGCTTACTCTGCGTCCGTAATAGTTTGTGTAGGGTATCTTCAGCTTCTTTCCTTTGCCAGCTTGAAGCTGTTTTCTTTCATTGAATCTACTGACGTTCTGAGCACGTAGTCCAAGCACATAATGAACAGGTAAAGAGATAATGAATCTCCTTGCTGCACACTTGCTTCAATGTCGAAGTAGTCTGTGTATCCATCCGGGGAGCAGACTTTTACTTTCGTGTTTTTTCATCATTATGGCTGCGACGGTTTCTTAAGGGAGACCGTAGGTTAAAAGTATTTGTTCCATTTTCCCTTTGTGTATGGAGTCCAATGCCTTGGAGAAGTCGACAAATAATAGTGTTGACACCAGGCTTTTTGCCGAACTCCTTCTAGAATTCAACGGATAGTCAACATTTGTGATGCCATGAATCGATTTCTCCGAAAGCCATTTTGGTTCTTTCTTAGTATTTTTTCAATTTTAGATTTTATAAAGTTACGTCAATCATTGTAGATCTTGGTCCCTATTCTGCTACCGCTTCTATGTGGACATTGACGAAGTTTTCATATTCGTCATTTGGAGTAGGTATTTCTGATATCTTTGTAGTGCTTCAAATCTGCATCTTAGTGATAACGTCTATTTATCTCTAATATCACCGTTGTTAAGCAAGAACCAGTCATAGTGCAAGGTTGTGGTTTTTCGGACCGCATTCCTGCGTTGGCTTAATCGTATCTTTGCCGTGACAATTCGGTAATCGGAGGACACACTCTCGAAAATGGAATGTGCCTAGCAATTCAATGCACAATTATTCAATTTCTTATTTATGAGGATGTAGTCTATCTGTGCTTTAGCGTTATTGGCGTAAGTGTTGGTCAATAGTTTACCCTTTCTTTTCTGAAATTTAGTATTTAGGCATGGTCGTATATTTTCGTGCTTGAGATCTGTTAGATGTTACCCATTTCTATTTGACGAGTTGTGTAAGTTGAATTTGTTGTTTACTTTTTTTTTAATTTTTTTGTGCATTCCTGTCTCCACCGATAATGAGAAAGTTGTTGTGGCATGCTATAAACAAGGGAGGATAGCTCGGTATAGAAGGCGATGAGGTCAGCTTCGTCACTAACATTGGCGAGGTTGTAGCTGGAGATGATTGTTGAGGTAGGGTTGCCGTTGAACGTGGCTACCGTCATCCCCGGTTGTATTTTCTTGATGCTATTTATTGGTTTTGGATCCCCGTGGAGCAATAAGCGTACCTACACCACCTATTACGGCGTTGACAGAGTTTTTTCATGCAGATGCCAAGACAAACTTCCATTCATTGCCAGTATTGTGATATTTTATATAATTGCTAAGAAGGTATATGTGTTTTTCTATGCATATCATGTCTATGTTAAGATATATCGAAGAAGCCGTCAGATCTGGTATTTGGCCTATTATATTTAAAGTTCTAACGTTCGATGTTACTATCTGTATAGTGTTTTTAAATTTACATATTCTTTGTTTTAATTTGAGTTCTGTCACTGATTTTACGAACACTAGGGCCAGAGCTCCAACATTGGCAGGATGCACCGATTTTTTACCGGCTCGAAGGCAACGCAGTTTGGACATGTGGTTTGAGTATGAGTCATGGTAATCATTCTATGTCTTGTGTTTTATTCTCATCCATAGGTGCCACCCAAAAAGATGAGTAGTAGTATTTCTCCGATCAAACTTATTGAACCTGGCCGTTGATTTGTGGGGTTTCATCCACCCAGTATCTGGTTAGACGTGTTAGTGACCCGTAGGGTTCGTCCGCCCAGCATCTTGTTAGACGTATTAGTGACCCGTAGGGTTCTACCGCCCAGCATCTGGTTAGACGCGCTGGTGACCCGTCATTGGGTTCGACCGCATTTACGTCCATCACGCTGCATCCCATAGCTTCGAAGTTATATTTTAAGTGGAAAAACATGAAAAAGACTATTAATCTGAATATAGTGTACAACTGAAATCTGAAAAAAACAGGTAAAACATCTGAATACTTTTGGAAATATTGCAGAGTCTTTGAAAATCTCAGTTGGCGTAAAAATAGAAGGACTTGGAGATTTTATGTTAAGTGGTGATACAGAGGGAGGAAAGAAAAAAATAGAAAACTTTGAAAAAGTACGTGTATATCTCTACAAAATAGGAAACATTTTAAGAGCTGTTTCATTCCACCTTAGAATTATGACTCGAATTCTGTAAGAACCCCTCCAAGAATCCTATTGCCGCTGTTTTAAACTGGACAACTACGGGGTCAGTTAGCTTTTGTCTTTTTCTAAACTGTTATTTTAAACGCATGTTTTAGATTTTAATATGTCGAAAATCTTTGCTGAATATTATCTGTGATTTTAATGACAAAGACTATTAGTCTGAATCCTACTTTACTGCTGAACTATAGAAAACGAGGTAACAGATTTTAATACTTTGGAAATATTGCAGAGTCTTTGAAAACCTAAGTTTGAGTAAAACTAGAATGCATTTAAGAATACGATAAACCATAAATAAGGATTCTCTGATGAATTACGGGGAGGGCCGTCAATAAGTAAAGAAAGGAAATGGATTTTTCGCGCTAATACTATTGGGAATGGTATGAATCTATCTCTTCTACTTTTTATCTACAAGAAAATATGTGCGTTGCATACAATTTTGTTAATAAGTCAAGAAGGAAATCTAAATTCAAATCCTCTGTACTCCCCCAGCAATGATTTAAAAAGTACCACTAATATCCTTTTCAAGGATGATTTCAGCATTAATAATACCTGGATGCTTGATATGCCATTAAAAAAATTAAAACAAAAAAGAAAATAACATATAAAAAACAAGAATAAACCAAATAATCTATACTTCGCTTAAAAATTGGCCTTGTATTACAATCTGTCCCTTGCAGAGAGGTGGCATAAACACATACTCATCTCCCTTTATTCTTTCATCCTTTGCTAAAACATAGTTCATAAACACATGACCAAGTGTCGAAGTTGCTTGTTTGGAATATAATGAAGAAACATTGAGCTTGAGAGTATATACAGCATTCTTTATTTTGAATTTTCATGGGTCCACTTAGTAGCCTTTCTGGAACTATTTATATTTGAGGCAGCTCAAATGTTGATATTTTTATAGTATTGTCTTATTATGTTGATACTGTTTACACTTGGATTATTTATAAGTCTATTTACAACTTCCCATTATTTTTCAAAATTCTTTTTATACCTCGATTCTGACTGGCCAGTGCGTAACTGTTTTCTTTTTACATGTGTTCTGCTCGATTCGATGTGTTTCTTTCCATCGAATAACGATGGAGATATGATTTTCCAAATCATATTTAAGGCAAAATCAATCGGAAAATATTTAGCCACAATTAAGGACTGAATGCAAAATGTTATTCAGAACTATTAAAGAATATAATAAACAAAACGTAAGATTAAAATTAAAACAATATAATTTAAGATTGATCTAAGAAATACATGGAATAGGGAGAATTTCTCAATATGTTACCTTCTCAAAAATATTTAAAATATAGTCTTATATTTTTGTGGGCAAACAGTGTAAACATTATATCCTATGCAAGACGATGTTTGGTTTGGGTTGGTTTCCCTTTTAATGGTAGAGCAACGTTTATAGGTTATTCGGTGCCATATCCGTCCTCGTTGAAGAGCTACAGTTATACTTTCTAACGAATAGTTGTGAGATAATTGTATTAGTACCTCTATTCTAGATATATTCGTTGATTAGGATGTAACTGTTCAATGTATTAACCCTTACGCTTTAGGGATTCACCCTGCAAGACTCTGTGAGCCAGCAAGATTAAGAAATGAAAGGGAGGATCAAATTAATTCAAAATCTAGCACAATAATTCTAAAGATACTAAGAACAAAGTGTGCAGCATAGTTACCGATGAGTGTTATGATAGATAGACCATCGAAACACGTAAGAGTAAAAGAAAATATATAACAGACACTGCATGGGGGTTAGCGTCTTTGTTCTTGTAGGAACAGTGTCTTCACGTGTCTTTAAATGTTCCCTCGCTTTCCGTATACTTAAACGTTTCTCTCCTCCAACCTCAGCCACAAAAAAACAGTTGTGGATCGCGAAACCCATCTTTTATTAGGATTCACAGAACATTCAACCCAGGCCTCAGCTTTTCGTGGGTGGCATCGTTCAAACGGCCCACGTCACGAGTTAGATGTCCTATCGAGTCTATGCAACTGCTGCGTAACTATTGTCTTCACTCCATGTTTGCTAGATATATCATGTTACACATAACCTACCGTATGAGATGAAGAATTTTGTCAACTCATCTCTTGTTTGACGTTTTTATGACACCTCTTGTTTGACGTTTTTATGACATCTCTTGTTTGACGTTTTTATGACACCTCTTGTTTGACGTTTTTATGACATCTCTTGTTTGACGTTTTTATTCACACCTCGTTACCGTTTGCTTACAATGTTGCAATAGCAATAAGTTTGAATTCAGGTATATTTATACTTATACCATTATGTCTATTTTAACTCTGACCAAATGGTAATTGAGCACAAAAAGATATGTTCTCAACAAAATCAACAGCTGGGAGTGAGATGTGGGCACAGTTCTGCATCTCTTACAGTGGTCTTGGGGTACCAAGAAAAGATTGATCTAGCAGCCTAGAACAATATCTACCAATATCACCGGTGATGGCCCTCGAAGTTGTTACTAGGACTGGTCAGACCATATCCCCGAGCCAAGAAGGAAGTGGGTGAACCACATTAAAAGACAACAGATTTGCCTCTTTTTCTCTTTTGTACGAACAGAGGAAGGTTTGCATAAATGGACAGCAAAACAAAGATACGAGAATAGTTCTATTCCCAGAAGCATGAAGAAGGTAACCCGCTCGTTCATTCCGTTATCCATATCTTCTAGCATTCGAGAGGCAAACAATGAACCGAAAGAACAAAGCAATGGTAACCTAATGCTGAAGATTAGTGGTGTTTTGGTGTTTTCTCCTCCCCAACGACAAGGAGCTATTACTGATATTGCTACCATCCGTGACTATGCCATGGTATTTATTTATCTTCGTCCTTGGATTTTTATCTGCCCCATGCTATGGTTGTAAAATAGCTCGACTGATTTCAGCGGAAAAAAATCATCTAATAACCATGACATATAATTTTACTGGATAGGTCAGAAGACAAAATGAGATACGAAATTAGTCCTTTAATTTTACCTAAGCTGCAAAAAGAAGACTAGAAGACTGAAACTATCGCAGTTACATGTCAAGCTTTGCAATTAAATAAGATGATTTGAACGTTAGTAAATTTCTAAATCGCTGACAAATTTAGATAAGATGACTTCTCAACATTCCTAGAGAAGCGATATTTGAAAAAGGGGTTTACTAATACGTCTGAACATCGTCTTTAACTTAGGGTGAAAAATAAATTAGAATGTCATCCACAAGAGAGCATTTTCAGACATACGATCTTCAGTTCAGAAAAGCAAAGTTATGCTACGTTTACCAAGTTCTATGATAATCTCCCTGAACTGGATGGATGATATTCTTATAATGAATAACTTCCCATTTATTATTTTTAAGGAACTACTACGTTGACATAAAGTAGGCAGTTACGTTTCATAACAAAATCAAATTATATTTCATGAGATTTTCAGTTTATTTTTACGGTAATATTAACAAAATGGTCCTTTAAATAGATTTTATATGTAGAAATTATCTTCATTCTCTTGGGTTTTTTTTACTACTGTTAAATAGATTTATTCTTAGAATCTTAAAGTTGTTTTGAAAGGTCCATAGAATATGCTTCAATTTTTAATGAGTTTTGTTCCTCAGAGAATGATATTTATCCGTCGACTTCGATTAATTTTTATCTCATGAAGTTTCATGAAAAAATAATCACTTGTGAATATTAAATGCTAAAAAGTTATATCATTGGCAATGAGGTTTCTCTATGTATTGTCTGGTAAAATAAACAATCTATCTATCCAAGGTCAAATTATTCGCTTTTTTGAATAATACATAGACATTACCTTAATTTTACTCAAAGCAGAAGATTTAATTGGAAAAATGAAAAAGACAGTTTTCAAAAAAACTGAGCAATACCTAATCATGTGAAAGAAATGCGAACTGTAAAGCTGACTGATTGAAAAAAAAACTTAGCGACAAACAATATTTCCAATAGAAGAAGGTTTATTAATAAAAACAAATATATTTTTTATCTTAATAATTTGAAAATTGCTGACGTCTAATATTTCTTTCAAAGGAAACCTTTCTTGACATTTGTGAGCCAATTATCGCTGTGTTTATAATATATATATATATATATATATATATATATATATATATATATATATATTCTTCAACAGTTTCAGTATTCTCAATGGGTATATATATATATATATATATATATATATATATAAAAATCTTTAACAAATTGAGTAAGCTCAGTGGGTATATATATATATATATATATATATATATATATATGTGAATGCATTATACCCGTAAAGAGTGACGGAGCCTTCATGTATTGAAATTCAGAGATAATATAGCTACTGTGTCTATAATCAGTATAAACTATTATGTTTTTCTCCATTTGTCTACTAACTTTCTTTCCCTACGCCTGTCTCTCATATTTAATTTTTTCTTTTACACTATCCTATTTAAACAGTACACACACACACTCACGCGCACACACACACACACACACACACACACACACACACATATATATATATATATATATATATTCATTTTCATCCACAGACTTTTTCGTTGTATCACGACTCTTCAGTGTGGATAGACACGCAGGACGCTTCAAGCTGGGATCGAAACTCCAACAACCTTTCTCTTTATGTCTGTTTATCTTTCCTCCATGCTTTCTACGTTTTTTTGCATTCTTCTTCTGACTCTTCCACCATCTAACTTTACACTGTCTAACTCTCCATAACTTTCCTAAATCCCTCTTAGACTCACCTCCTTATTTAAGAGTTATTTTAAGAACTCTAGCATAGTTGTTAACATATGCTGCTTGTTTTATTTTACATATTAGAATAAATGACAATAAATATAATGACATATCCGATGAAGTATTGATATAAAGTGGCGTCTATAGCTGGCATTGTTTTGCTTTCATTTGAATTATCATAAACATCTGTTGGAAGAAAAAAAATCCTAAAAAGTAGAACTAGAAATGTATTATGCTTTTTTAATTACTGTAATTTATCGCTAAGGTTTTCTTTTTCTGGTTTGATTATGTCCACATCCTGCTTGGTTTTGATAAATGTAACTAAATAAATACATTTCTCATTTCACCAACAACTTGTTTGTGTTCATCCTCCGTTGTCAACATTTGTCGATGGAACTGTTTCGCCATTGGTCTCATGCATATCTTTCTTCTGATTTAGGAATCCAGCTGTTGTTATTTGATCTCTATCACTCGATTTTACCCAGGCCATGACCTACAGTCCTGACCCAATGCATTGTGTCCCGAGAAAACGTTCATAAAAGTAAATCGTCGCTCAATTAATCGACCACATTATTGTTTCAAATGCTGGCTTCCAGCAAGAATCCAATTTCGTCTCAGCAATCTTTTCATTCAGCTACAGCAGAATATTTCCCATACCCATCTCGGCCTTTAGAATGAAACATGATAATAAATAATAAATATTTAGTTTGACTTCCGTTGGTTCAGTAATGTTTCCATAAAACTGCCTAACTTCTTATCAAATACTATTTTCTTTTTCTTTTTTTCTGCGGGTCTGACCGTTTATCTGAAACACTTGTTGAAATGCTTTAACATTTTACTTGGCTTATCCGCCAAGGAATATAAATAATAGATTTTACTAAGATTATCATACATGAACTCTTGTTTTGAATAATATTCTAAATACTTTTGATATTTTTCTGAAGCCAATCTCTCATGGAAAACAAGGAATCATAGTTTCGATCTCGATACAAGTTTCATTGATTGCTTAATTGATTTTTGCAGTTTTTAACCAATAGGAGGCTTTTTATCCCTAAAGCAAAGTGAATTACGTAACTTGTACGTTTATATATATATATATATATATATATATATATATATATATATATATATATATATATATTGTATTTCGACCTTCGACCCGACCAAAAATGCCATTCCAAGGTGATGCACCGGAAGGAGGGGACACATTCTAATGCCACTTATGAGAGGAAATTGCGTGGGCGGAATGATGAAATGGGACGAGCTAAAAAAATCCCCACGGTACACTCATGGACAGATACACCGGAAGAGAGTAACCTGTGAACTGCATGACGGTTATTTCCGCTTGATGATGATCAAATATGCGATTTCAAAGATCGAGTAGGCGACTGAGTGGGCGTGAACTATTATATAACTCAGTCAAGACAGAAATCAAGTGAGTTCCAGTTAGAGTTGGAACCCTTGCTATAAAGTGAGAGGTACATATATTTATAAAGAAGTCTTCCTGCGTCTTTTTTATTGTGTCGTTATGATGCTGTAGATGACAATATATATATATATATATATATATGTATGTGTATATATATATATTGGTGTAGTTTCGTTATATTATTTGCGTACATATTTGCTAGAATGCCAATCTAATAGAATTAATTTGCAAACAAATGTATTTAACCCAGGATTCTAACCGGTAGAATTACTCAAGGACCGACTGGGTCTGGGCGATATGGCAGCAAAATAGTATTCACCCACAGTAGAGCTCCAGGACAAACCTCACAACCAGATGAAATTCATGGACATACCCAGAACACACTTTTAGTGAGGTCTTATATATATGTAGCGAATTGAGTCAGCATATTATAAGCCCCACCGATAGAGCAATTGTAATTTACGGAATATCATATGGAAGTCAGGCAGTCTCCCAAGCTTCAGGACTTCTCTCATCGCTGCACTGATTTTGTTACAGATAAATACAAGATGTGTTACAAAATAACATTCAATTTATCACAAGAGTTGTCAGAATGATGTTCAACAAAAAGTGAGACTGTTACAGTGAAATCAGGTTCTGGTTTGCCATCCCACAACAACAAGTACCTTCTCATGCTCCAAGGTGTTTTGAATTCAGTTTTCCTTTTCCTTAACCAAATGGTCTGTCGTCAGCTAGGGAGCCCACTCTATAATAGAATTCCCACATAGATTCAAGAAGAAAGGAGTTCATGCATTTCCTAAAGCCTTGAAAAACAAATAAAGTCACGGCCAGAATTTTATTTGAACTTGGTTTGTCGAACTTATTTCCTACAATAACACACACACACACACACACACACACGCACGCGCGCAAGTGTATATGTGTATGTGTTTCTTTGAGCGAGTGTGTGTGTTTAGTCAGCAGATTTTTTTGCATGCATATCTCAGTAAAGATGATAAATAAGGATTTGGTGGTCACTTTCATAGTTTTTTTTTCTTTTTTCGTAAGGGAGATCTCGCAAATGTTATTGAAGGGTGATAGAAATATTTCGAAGTTTCTGATGTTATGATCCGAGTACATGTACTATTGACCATCGTTATTGATCGTTTAGGATGTGAGCAGAACTATGTTGTAGAGTTAAAGATGTTTTCAGTATTGAATTGATTGTTTTAAAAGGACGTTCATCACATCCAAGTGTCATCACTTCTGTACGATTGGTCTGTTTGTGCTGGGTTTAATGTGAGGAAATAATAGAACAGGATCATATGACTGGGAATCGCCAAGGCTGTGGGAGTATTCACCTATGTTACATGCATTTTAGTATTTCTACTTCCAAAACTGCTGTTCTTTGAGTATATGTGTATACGGAGGCATCTCTCTCTCTCTCTCTATATATATATATATATATATATATATATATATATCTTTCTCTCTCTCCCTTCCCTCTCTCTCTCCGTCTCTCTCTCTCAATTTCTCTCTTCCCTCTCTCTCTATCTATCTATCTATCTCCCTTCCCTCTCTCTATGTCTCTCCCTTCCTCTCTATCTCTCTCTTTCCTCTATCTCTCACTCTCTCTCTCTTACTCTCAATCTCTCTTCCCTCTCTCTCTTTCTCTCTCCCCCTTCTCCCTCTCTCTATGTCTCTCCCTTCCTCTCTATCTCTCTCTTCCCTCTCTCTCTCTCTCTATGTCTCTCTCTGAACAATCATAGCTATACAACAAAGTACACACATATGGGGTTGGCTCAGTATGTTCGTAACCTGACAGAAATGCATTTTGACATGTGGTTGTCACTGAATACAGATTTATCTAAGGAATTTATAATAAACCTTCCTACACATCTAAAATAAATCACATACAACAAACAATAAACAGTTAAAATGATCAAACTTCTTAACATCAAGAATAAAATAACCCTAGGAAATTATTAAACAGGTCCATATAAACTAAAAGATTTGTAACTGCCCAGGACCAACCACGATCGTAGATAGATAGTATAGTATAGATAATATGAATGTTGCAAATGACAAGATAACATATATATATATATATATATATATATATATATATATATATATGTTATCTTGTCAGTTGATGCATGTATACTTTTTACACGATAGTGTATATATATATATATATATATATATATATATATATTATCTTGTTAATTGATGCTTGTATACTTTTTACACGATAGTGTATATATATATATATATATATATGAAATAAAACTAAGAAAAAATCATCTTCTCAGCATGCACCAATGAGATAAGATTTATCATTTTGTCTTGCGCTCTCACATATCGTTTTGAAATAATAAAAAAATATATCATCTCAAACAATTCTCTGACAAAGAAAAAAAGAATATTTCGCTTAAAAAAACCAAAAAGACTAAAAGAAATGATATACCATTGAACAACCAACCAAACAATGAAATTAATGAAGACCTGTTTCGTTTAGAGCATTGACGAAAAATAGATTATCTTCTAAAGAATGTATTGTTTCATACAGTAGATGCTTTCGTATTTTTTCAGCAGTAATCTACCGAAGGAAATATTGATATGCTTTCACGTACATACAACAGCAGTACCCTCCATAATATCGATAACCCTACAGCTACAGTACCATCCATGATATTAATATACCAAACTGTATAATATCACGAACAATATTGATAAAGCTATACGTACAGTATCCTAAACAACACTGATATAATTACACATACAGTATCAGTGTTGAGATTAATATTCACAAAGAAGCATCATATATAATATTCGGAATATATATATATATATATATATATATATATATATATACATATATATAAATATATATATATATATATGTGTGTGTGTATATGTGTATAGAAGTGAAGTTGGCGAACATATTCGAGAGCAAACAAAGGCTCCTTTTCATCAGCTTCTACATCAAATTGTAGAGCAGGGCGCTACAACTTTCCCTTGATTGCTCACTTTTACTATTGATCCATACCTAATAATGGTGAATGTTAAGCAAGTATGAATCAAGTACCATTTTTTGAGTCTTTGCTATGACTCGAGCTGGGATTAAACCCAGATCTCCTGGTCCATTGGTGAACACTCTAACCACTACGCATATATATATATATATATATATATATATATATATATATATATATATATATATATATAAAATAGGAGATGTTGATAATGTTGTGATAGTAAGAAACGATCAATCACATAATAAGCAAAAGTAGTAAATGAGTGCAAAGAGAGGATAAGACTAGACACGAATGGGTGGGAAAGGTTATCCTCTCCTAATTGAGCAAGACGTATAAACTTGACCATACGAACAAATGATATGTGCACAATACAGAATCCTTCCAAGAAATAAGACGCACAAAATTCTTTAGGATTTTGATATATAAACGCATCATGTAATCTAGGCCATACGACCACACCTAGAGTTAGTCAACAAAACAATGAGGACCTGCCGATAATGGACTTGACCGTTCTGGCGTATCCCTGGGTAAAATTGAAGGAAAAAGGAAACGAGAGATAAAAACATATGGAGATGAAGGAAAACAAAAAAGAGTACCAGAGGAGAACCAGAAAACTACTCGAAAGAAAACTATATAGCAGGGGCCTTATAAAAGGGATAAATACCTGGGCTGTGCCCCTCGCAAGATACTCGAAACCATTTTTGAAGGGAACCAGAGAAGAACTTATATAAATGGACAACAGAACTTAAAAACTGTTATCGATGCATAAAGCCTTGGATGTCAGAGATGACGTTAAAAGTAGTATGTGTAAAGAAAGCAGGAAGATGAATTGTCAGCTTTGAAGATAGCATTAATGCATTGATACAGTGACTCGAAGACTACATGGGACGACGTAGAAGAAGACTAATGATAGACTCCAAGAACAAAACTGGTGACATGAAGATCAACAGAACGGGAATAACCAGAAAAAATGGGGAGAAAAACAACTATATGGACGTTTTAAGCCCTTACCAAGCAACATATCACACGAGAAAACCGGGACATTTCTAAAAAAAAAAAAAAAACCAAGAGAGAAACTGAATCTTCACTGACAGCAGCACAGCACGGCGTCATAAGGACTAATCCTATCAAAACAAGGATAGATCAGACGCATTAAAGCAGTAAATGTAGATTATGTGGCGATACAGACGAAAGGATCCATCACATAATCTGCCAATGTAGCAAGCCTGCACAGAAAGAATATGAGACTCGACACAATTGAGTGCGCAAGGTGACACACAGGGAATTTTGCAAGAAATTGAAATTTGACTAATCGAACCAATGGTATATGCCCAACCCAGAATCTTTCCTGAATAATAAGACGCATAAACCCCTCTAGAATTTTGAGATACAAACGGATCACCTACTCTCGGCCAGATGAGAAGACCTTATAATAATCAACAAAACATAAGATTGTCTTTAATTGGAATCATTTTGAGATGAGGCTTCTTAATCTGAGAATTAATTAATTTTTTTATTTATTGCGGACTTTTTGTCCTCATCTAGGTAGTTTTTTTTTTCCAAGATGAGGACAAAAAGTCCGCAATAAATAAAAAGAATTAATTCTCAGATTAAGAAGCCTCATCTCAAAATGATTCCAATTAAACACAATTACAAATTCGGTACGGTCCCGACTATGGAAGACCAGATAAGAAGAACAAATAACTGGATATATAAGACCAAAAAATCCACCCTTGATCGCCCTTCGGGGCCCGTTGCGCAGTGGATAGAGGCGTTGAGTCTCTTCGGTTTTAGGTGAGCTTTGTTTGAAGATAGCGGTTTCAAATCCTACCCAAGCAGGCCAGAGGTTTACTTGGTCAAAAACGTGGACTACAACTATGGAAGGCAGTAATTACTGGGGACACGGTTACAAGACTCAGCATTCCTATCCGAGGTCGCGGTAAATCACCTGAAGAAGGCCAGAGGTGAAATTTGGCCGAAGTGTAGTGAAAGAAGAAACAACGCAAAAACTACCAAGATGAAGACAAAAAGTCCGCAATAAATAAATTTAAAAAAATAAAAAAATAATTCTCAGAATATAAGATAACTTGCCGAATTGTTGTCATTGAAAATCCGGTGGAAAACAATCAGCTAATGTTAGTTTAAAAACGCTTAAAAGAGAGATAAAATAATAAGGATAAATTTGCAATAATTCTAATAAAAGTTTACTTTTTATTATTAGAGATATGATTATTAATGATTATTTATCATAGTTATATGAATGATTTAAACAGCAATTATAATAGCAGGGTTAAGAATATAAAATATATAAATATATCAATAAATTAAATAAAGACTTAATTTCGATCTTAATAGAAATCAAACAGAGACTTATTGTTTAAACTAAAGATAAATTTAATATTGCTAATTTTGTTTATTGCCATTTTTTTCTATAATAAATAGATGAATAATTAAATAGACAGATTTTACTTGAATAAAATTAGGATAAATGACACCGAATGATGATATTCCATACGGATGTGACACGAAATACAGCCCATATCTTTTTGTCCACCTTACTTCTTTATTTAAATATTCTTTTTTTAACGAGTAGGAATCTACTGAAATAATATTTTTCATAATTTTTCTCTCCCTTGTGAGATGGCAATCTGAAGAGGACGTTTTCTTAGATAGATTGGAAGGTGAAATAAATTTATAATAGCCAAATGAGGGTTTGTTGACTTTTTCAAATTATATATATATATATAAATTTCTATTACATGTATATATGTATATATGCAGATATAGATAGGTTCTTTAAGTACACACACACACATACACACACATACGCACACACACACATGCATATATATATATATATATATATATATATATATATATACATTCTCGTCAATATGCAGACAGTACGAACTTCCATAAGTTTCTGTGTCTCTGACAAAGACTCACACACATACACACACACACGTACATAGCAGAGTTTTATATAGTTTATCACTACTGACACGTTGAGACTGAAAAGTATCTTCACACAGAAATGATTTATTTATGTCGTTGCTGTTCGATTAACAATGTCTCTTCTACCTGCAGAAGTCCATACGAGAACGCTTATCGGTTTGTGCTTTCTTCTCAAGGGTTACAAGCATAGACTTTTCGTCTAATATATATACATATATATATATATATGTGTGTGTGTGTGTGTGTGTGTGTGTGTATGTGTGTGTGTGTGTGTTTGTGTGCGTTTTTTCCTGTGTGTCTGAGTGTCTGTGTAAATTTTATATATACGCCTGTATTGTTATACATGATAAATATTAATAAATCTTATATCTATATATATATACATATATACGGATCATATATTTCCTTACAAATATGCATGATTATTGGATATATATATATATATATATATATATATATATATATATATATATATATACATATATATATATATATATCCAGTTGATGTCCGGAGATTATGGGTGTAGATTATTCACATATACAATATAAACCTACGAGATTGCTCGATGAATGGCCATTGTTATATATTCCTTTTCAGTTTCATATATATATATATATATATATATATATGAACCTGAAAAGGAATATATTACAATGGCCACACATCAAGCACTCCTATGGATTTAAATGAAATCCCTCATATATTCTATATTGGAATAATCTAACCCCATGATCTTATTCATGTATAGAATATAGGAGGGATTTCATATAACTATATTGGAGTGCTTGATATAAACCTATTTTTATATATTTCTTTTTAGGTTTATATAAGAAAACTTAATTTCAGAGTGTATAGATTATAACTATCAGAAAACTCACGATATGACATTCACCGACAGACTGGTTACAGAAAAAATCTTTAGGGTGACTTGATACGCCAGATGCTTCAAGCTAGAATTAAAAGGCGGCAGACTTTTTGTCAGTAGGACATCTTTCACCTGACTTATCGTCATCTCATTGTAAGCGAAGGAATTTTTAAGGTATATATATATATATATATATATATATATATATAAAGAGTTTGTATGGACAAGAGGAGAATGAAAAATAGCAAGGCCATAACGGAAAACGTTCACAGTCTTCCTACCAACACTGATTCAACACATGCAAATATTAAACAAGTTTATTTTCAACTGTGGGCACTTCATACAAATAATACTTTACTACATAAGCTTTGATGCAAACCCCTTTAACCCTATCATTTACACGGAAATGTTTGGTGACACGTACATTTATCCTGTAATAAAGAATGACTGCCTATTTCTTGGCAGATGCTTTTATGTCATTTCCACCATATTCACCATCGGAGAGGCAAAATTGAACATGATCCGAAGCCACATAAATACGATGCATGAGACTATCATTTTTGTCCCTGGAAAGTCGAACAATCAATCGAATTTTCAGATATTTTAGTGTATATTGAAAAGAACTTATAACTACAAATAGCAATCCACACAGAACCCACTACTGCGCACAACTATCTCTGTTACAGTTCTTCTTACTCTAAAGGCCTCAAATACAGCCTTTTTTTTATTCATATGCAATTAACAAAGAAGAAATACAAAGACAACAAAGAATTAATAGAACAAAGTAGTAAACTCTTGTAGAGTAGTTAAACGTCCCTTTAGCTCTCTGCCAGATTGGCTCCTCTTACCAAAAAATAGCTTATGGATTAAAGACTTGGGGGTTCATTTAATAAGCTTATTTTATTTATTTGTATATTACAAATAAGGCACAAGGCCTAAAGGTTTTTGGGGGAGAGAAAGGGAGCAGTCATGCTTTAACTAAGAAATCTAAGGGAACCTAGCTAGCCACATTTGTCGACCCATTCAACAGTATAATATATAACCATTCATCCTTCATCGTGCGCGCAACAGTTACCAAAATACCACATTTGCTCTATGAAGAAGACCTACTTAAAACCCGAAAGTGGTATATGATTTTTATTTACAAAATATGATTTATGTACAATGATATGATGGGAATGAGAGAAAAAAACCCGAAAAATATATATACACGAAAAACAAGGAAAAAATCCCCGTTTGGTTTCCCTCCCCTCCCCCCGTCTATAAAATTGGAGGCCGACTGTTTTCCGGGTCGAAAGAAACCGGAAAGAAGCCGGACCTACCCTAGGTGGGGCGGGAATCCTAATCTACAGAGATAAAAGAAATAAAGGGTCGGGCACAGTATGGGTCGATAGAAGCAGATATTCATTTAATAAGCTTATTATTAGTCGGACTAATCATAATTCGTTCGGCTATGCTGCATTTTGACCCTCCTTGTAAATTCTTTTGTTAGTTTTTAGTTACTTATTTTACTGTGTCCTTTTTGCATATATCCGTTAGCACCAGACACTGTTCCTAAATAAATATATTAACAATTTTTTCTACTCTGTGTATCATTCACCTCGACGGTACATCATAAACATAGACTTGAACTGCTGTTCTAAGCACGGTGATATTTTCATTCCCTAAGTGAAAACCAGTAAACCAAACCCATTTTCATCCTTGGGTAAAATACTCCAAGTCCAAGAGTGAAAGTGAAGATTGATTGCATCACTCTCGTAACAATATTCAAAAACTCTCTTCCCTTTCTTTAATAATCAAGAACTCGTGGAACTTTTCTAAAAAAGACCCGGCTTAAAATATATTTCACAAATACAGATCTACTACCCAGTCATGGTGTAAACGTTACACCCTCTCGCCCGCACACACGCTATCTCAGTCTTCTAACCATTCCTCTTCTTAGCCGGCCGGTGATCAACTAGTGGTTCGAGGGGGTAACGCACATTTCTTTACCTACACAAGAATACGATCGAAGGAACGGAGAAAATAGAAGGACAAACGAACAAACACGAACAAAGCTTGGGGTTAACCAAGAGCAGAGGAAGGTATGCAACACTTTGCATTCCTGATAGCATATATGGACTATCGCTAGCGTGGGTTACTAGCGAAAATTCCACAAAGCTACTGGAATCAGACTCATCTTGACTCACTGTCGCTGGACCCTATCCCATGCTGCCTCACCTCTCTGCTCCGGTGTCCGGTGTTGACTGCCTCTGTCCGTGGTTCCACGCCAACCCTCTGCTGCTCGCTTCTCTGCTGTCCAGCCGCCAACTGTCTCTCTGTTGTGTCACGTCGTCAACTCCCATTCGCGTCCCCTTACCACTTCCGGATACGGCGAGATTTCAGGTCCAAGAATCCTTTGTCTGGTTTCGCGCCAAAACAGACAAAGGAATCATCTGTTTGGCAGCCTACCCACATAGTGCTACATACATCCCTTTCTTACCCTTGTCATTTATTCTCAATAAATTACAACACAATTCAACAACAAGCAAAAAAACAAAAACATTTACAGTAAGTAACAACCGAACTTACAAAATTTTAAAGGGGTTCGGTCGTCCCCTAAAAAAAAATAATAAATAATATATCAACACCATATCATCATACACATAAAAAAAAAATTTAAACATAAAAAAAATATTGCTGGATTCAACTCTTCCGCCTTGCTTTCCTGTGAACAATTCTGGGGTCTCCTGACTCATCCCTATTCTTCATTTCAATAGGACTTTTCGATTCACCTCCAACATTATTCAATTTTCTTTCAATTCGCCCCTCCCCCACCCCACAGAACACAGGGGAATTTTAACCACCCCTACCCAACGATTTCAGGAGGACTTTTCCATTCACCTCCAACGTTATTCAACTTTCGAACATTTCGCCCCATTCTCCAACCCATCAGAACACGGGAATTTTAACCACTCCTACCCAACAATTCAGGAGTATTTTTGGACTTGTCTCCCCCCTTTCCTTACGACGTGGAAGCATCAGTAATCTCCGCAGTTCGATCGGTGTCGTAACAGGAATAATGTTCCAGAAAGCACTGTGGAATTCACCTCCCAACTTGGGGGCCTTCACTGCCCCCTGCAACAAACAAAACAAGTCTCTCAGAGTTACTGAAAGTTCACTGTGACTGACGTTCAGCCAGCCATCAATCACCATGGATTTTCAAAAGATAAGAAAAAAAAAACAAAGCAATTGACACCATCTCCCAGATCGTCCAGCCATGACCAGCCAGGGGGGAGGAGCAACCGGACACCGCCCTGCGCCCAGGTATCGTCTTCCCAACCCATCGTCAACCGTTTCCTCGGTACCATGTTCATCAATTCTATGTCAATCAGGCCACTCGCTTTCCCAAATCATCATTTGTATAACTTACTACCCCTCGATACCAGTCCGCGAAACGGGGCCCCCGTGCAACCCCCCCCAGGGGGAACACGATCAGACGAAGTGAAGAAGTGCCAAGAGCAGTTAAACTTACAAAAAATAAACCCAGAAAATCCATGAAGGTAAAAAAAATAAATAAAATAAAAAATAAATAAACAAATAACAATAAACAACAAAGCAAATGACACGGTAAGCCCAGTCCCCCAAAACCAACAAAAAACAAGGCAAAGTATAACAAAAAAAAAAAAAACAAACAAACAAACAAACAAAAAGAACAAAGGATAGCAAAAAAAAAATCCATACAAATTAAACAACAACAAAAAAAAATTAATAATAAACAATTCACAGACAAAAAAAAAAATAAATAAAAATAACTACAATTGACAAATATATAAAATAAAATTGTTCTGAAGGAATCTGTCACGCATCCACCTTCTAACCCTTGTCTCTCTTCCCTTGAGATCCCTGCCCACTTCCACCATTTCTCTTTGCGTCTTTCTTTCCTTCTCTCCTGTCCACTTGAATTCTTCCCTCTACCGGGGGGTGGTGTGGGAGGGGATAGCGTTTGCTTCCAACCGTTTTTTTTTAAATCCACAAAAAAAACAAAAACTTTCTTTTCTTCCTAAAATCCAAAGTTTACTTATTCTTTTTCTTTTTTTTTTCTTTTTTTTTTTAACTGAGACAGGCATGGATGCAGTGACAAAAATTCCCTAGCAATCTTTCTTTCTTTCTACTTTTCGTTCTCTCTTTTTCTTTCTTTTTTTTTCTTCTGTCTCATGACTTTATCTGCTCTTCCTTCTCTTTCTTTGTTCAATTTTTCCGCCATTTTTTTTTTCATTCTTTTATATTTTCGATTTTTTTTTTTTTTTTTTTTTTTAGTTTTTGTGGTAGAAGCCTTCCTTCACCTTCTACCCTCTGCACTCGGATGATCCGACTTTGACAAGTCGATTTTAACCTAGCTTAGAAATCCCACTCTCTCTCTTATTTTTCGTTTCATCTTCCCTTTCTCTGGGGTTTTGAAATACCACAATTTTTTTTTCTTTTAGTGAACCTTACAGAAAAAAAAAAAAAATTTTTTTTAATCGGTGACTTATCACCTTTCCAGCATAAAAAAATTACTATAAAACTTCCCAGAACGGACTAACTTTCTTTCTTAAGCCACTGGCCCTAACACTTAAGTATAAAAATTACTATGTGAAACTGCTACGAAGAAGGAGAAAAAAAAAGCATTTGAATTCTACCGGTCAAGTTAAGTGTGAAAAGCGGGTAGGGGAAGAAGAAGACCTTCCCTTACCTTCTAACAAAAATACAACAAAAATTATCAGCAGTTAAGGGGTTAAACATACACACACACACACACAAACAAAAACGAAATAGATTACTTGTTTTTGTTTTTTTTCTACATCTTAAAATTTCCTTAATCTAACAAATCTTTTTTTTTGTTCTTATATTCGAGTTCAGTGGGGGAGGGGGAATGTGTATTCCTACCTTTGTAGATTTCTTTGTTTTCCACTTTTTTTTTGTCTCTTCCGTTTTCTTTTTCTTTTCTCTCTGTCTCGCTGGTGGCGGGTCTTTATGGCCTTTTTCTTTTTTTTTTCTTTTTCCGTTCGTCTGTCAGCCTCTAAAATCCCCGCTCCCTGATCAATTCCAATTTTTTTTTTTTCATCAGTTTTTTTTCTCTGGTCAACGGCACCATTTGTAAACGTTACACCCTCTCGCCCCCACACACGCTATCTCAGTCTTCTAACCATTCCTCTTCTTAGCCGGCCGGTGATCAACTAGTGGTTCGAGGGGGTAACGCACATTTCTTTACCTACACAAGAATACGATCGAGGGAACGGAGAAAATAGAAGGACAAACGAACAAACACGAAAAAGCTTGGGGTTAACCAAGAGCAGAGGAAGGTATGCAACACTTTGCATTCCTGATAGCATATATGGACTATCGCTAGCGTGGGTTGCTAGCGAAAATTCCACAAAGCTACTGGAATCAGACTCATCTTGACTCACTGTCGCTGGACCCTATCCCATGCTGCCTCGCCTCTCTGCTCCGGTGTCCGGTGTTGACTGCCCCTGTCCGTGGTTCCACGCCAACCCTCTGCTGCTCGCTTCTCTGCTGTCCAGCCGCCAACTGCCTCTCTGTTGGGTCACGTCGTCAACTCCCATTCGCGTCCCCTTACCACTTTCGGATACGGCGAGATTTCAGGTCCAAGAATCCTTTGTCTGGTTTCGCGCCAAAACAGACAAAGGAATCATCTGTTTTGGCAGCCTACCCACATAGTGCTACAATGGAAAAATAACAAAACATGATTGGAAGCAACAACATGCTTAAGGATAAAGTAAACCATAAGATGCCAACAATAGCATCCCGTAAATTTTGTCAATTATGTAATCTCAAAAACAACCACAGATGCAAACATCTCAAATCAACCCTCTCTCATTCTTTGGTTTCACAACTTAGAAGACTATTTACATTTACAACGGATCAAATTGCAAAAGCCAAAATACAATTATTTTATTGGACAGCACTTAAAAATTATGTCGGAAAATTAGAATTGACATTATATTTTAGATTAGATATTTACAAACACTGAATAAAATCTATGGATCAGGGCTATTTAAAATTACTAGAACATTTTCGGTCACGTGATTATTCGGGATGCAAAATTCAAGATCGTAAGAAATTACTCAGACATATAAGCCTAAAATCAATAATTGAAAAAAAATATTTAAAAATCTGAAATAAAAATTCGACAATTATAAATATCTACGTAAACAAATAAACCAGATTACAAATCACCGCTATTATAAAAGGTGCTCCCCTCCATAAATCTGAAAGTACTCAACCCTAAATTTAAAATACCACATGACTAACCATCAAGATTCAGATAAAGAATTAAAAAGACAGACTAGTAACGGCTAATTTAAAATGCACACCTCACAAACCCCAGAAATACATATTAGTCTCTTACTTTCACCACAGAGAGACAGAAATATATTTAAAAGACCAATTAAAGAAACTTTCATGAGAAAATATTTTTCACTCGTCAAATGGACGTGCTCCGTCGCCAGTTCTTTTTACATCACTAAATTATAGCATATCAATTAAGTTAATTTCATTTTTGATGTTTAAAAAATTAGCAATAATTATCCAATATATGTACCATACCCATGATACGGATATGTGATACGTACATATAATTTTCATAACATATATTCATAGAACAAAGGAATCTCGAAACACGAAAAACACTTACGACTTCTTAGTTCAGATGCGAAACGTTTTATTGCCTTTGAGTTTAAAGGTTCTTCGACATAAGGAGAGAGATACACATTCTTTCTATTCTGGCTTTTCCATCCCCCACAAACACGTGAGGCACCCGCCACAAATGCCACCGGCCTGTCTTCGGCACACAGTTAAATGTTTTCATGTATTTCTCTGAAATTCTAATAATTCAGTTCAATATCAGTCGTTTGTTTGCACATATTAAATGATTTCAACTAATGTACATGATTAAACAGTTCTATTTGACTCATCGATTCACTGCCTTACCGTCACTACCACTCAAGGTCAGAGTGAATCAATGATGACAATAACTGGATACTCCATATTAGTCAAAGGTCCAGGACTGATGCATCACCATGAGATGGTTTGTTATCTTATTCAAGTTAATCGGTGTTGGTGTCTTTGCCTTATGCAGAAATGCAGTAGGTGTATTCTACAGTCCAATGATGTATCTGTGTACGATTTATAATTCACTTTTTCAAATTCTACACTATCTCTTAAAAAGTAAATTCATCAACTATTTAATAATAGTATTTTGAATTACTCACAGTTGATTTAAAAGTTAAATCTATAAATGGCTTTCACATTTAAAATCTTTTAATGTATTTTCAGTTATCTATGTTAAGAAAACGGGGTTCTCACCTATTAATGTGTGGATAAAAAATCTGCGTTTTCGAGCTTAGTAAAGGAGAAAAGAGTTGCGACCTTAGTCAAGGGTGACTCGAAGGCTTCATTTTTAATCGCTACTACACCGAGGCCACTACTCTACTCCATTGATCGCACCACTTTACCCTTAATCCTTACCTTATTATGCTGGGTCTAACGCAAAGCGGAATCAAGTGCCATTTTTTGAGTCTTTGGTATGACTCGACCTAGGATTGAACTCCGGTCTCCTGGACCATTGGCAAATACTCTACTAATTAGGCCAATATTACGATTCAATTTGATTATATAATATTCTACTATAATTAACATTTTTTTCTTCAGAAGAATATATCATTTTTTTTAAAAATAACATTAGTTATATAATTTAATTATCGGCGACATAGTAAAGCTAAAATATCCTGTATAGATCTTTTGACACAAGCTGTAACTATGTGTGTTTTTTTAAGTTAATCTTTACCTTAGCACCAATCGTTCTCAGTAACCCAGACGTCGCTTACAAATTTATCCGATAAACATACGTATCCTTGTTTCAATACATAAAAAGAGACATAATATTAAACCCTGGAGAGCGGCATCGAGGACATTTATCCCGTTTTAGTTTAATGTCTGTTCAAAAAACAGAGATAAATAATAACAAATTTATACCAGAATATAATTGTGGAAACAAAATATTTTTATTTCAACTTACGTATATATTAAGAAATAGAGTTATAATTCTTGCTTTAAATTCCCATAATAAATATTAAATTAATCAGAAAAAGCAATATATACGAACTTACGATATATAAATATATTTACGAGGGTGAATCAATAAGTCTGAAGGCTAGTTTATCATTCTTAGTCCCGCTTTTCCAGTATAATCATCAATTTGTGATTATCATTAAAGACTGAAAAATTATTTTCTCAACCCCTCCAATACCCTTTTAACAAGGCTTTGAATATACTGATTGTATCACATAGCGAAGGGTAAGAACTCCAAAAAGGAGTGCCGGGGTATGACACTAAGCTCCATCTGATGGTCAGGCTATATTCCTGAATATATGAGTAATGTGGAATACCCCTTCATTGCTTTTACTCTTATATCTCCGCCGAACTGGTGTTTACTTCATGTAAGGTCGTCATCTATAGGTCAAATTAATCCGTTTTGAATTATTCGTATTTGACAGGAATATTTGATGCCATACACCTGTACATTTGTGTATCTTTTTTTAATGAGTTATTTAATCCTGAAACCATACTTGCAAAAGTGTTGTATACTTCTCATAGACTCAACCAAGAACATAATCAAAGATAATGAACGAACTTCAATAAACGAAACGAAACACTTTTTTTTATTAAAATACATCTCTCTCATTTTATTCTCGAAAGGGGGACACAGTTTGTTGTAAGTTTGAGAGATAGAAGGAGAGACATATACGCTGAGAGGGACTTCTTGTGCCATATCTCCTTCCTAGAGCCAAGGGGTTCCAACGCTTGCATCCCCTTGCAAGCCGTATCATCAGAGACACCTCTGATCGGCTGTGTGTCCCTGGTTCGACTGTCAATTCTGACTGGACTCTAAATCTGACCGCGTGGTTCTCATATTAGGTGGTCTCCTTCCAGTTACACACCTGCTCAACCAGCCTAACCCGACGCACTGCCATCTTCCTGTTTACTAATCACAACGTGACAGCATGGCAAAGCACACGGGGTCACCAAGAACAAACCCAAAATCCATGTCAACAGTCATTCTATAACAAAACGATAGCAATGGTAATATCAAATTCATACCTTGAAGGATAAGAGGATTTAAACGTTTTCTAAGCGTCTTAGTCCAAAATTGAACTTAACAGCGAAATAAGAATTCGAACTCACTTACTACAATGTCACAGTCCAGCATGTTAGCCATTGCTCCACGGTGACCCCAACACCTGTAAATAATTACTATTAAAAATAGTTTAGTGAAGCTATTATTGTTTATTCTGGATTATAAATAATTGATTGAAACTAAATAACTGTGATTAAACAAGTATTTATTAAGAATACTTGAAACCATACAACTATGTGTCAAAAGGCTCTTATGAAATAATTATGCGAAGGGTGCAAATATAAATGTACAATAAACGTGATTCACAAATATCTTGGCATAAAATAACCGTAAACTTGTTGCGATGCTGTTGAAATCAATCAATCAAACCCACACTTCCCCAATGGGTAGGATGAGATAAAAAGTCATTTTTAAACGGTGTAAAGTTGATTTGAATTCCGTCTTTTCTAAACTGGCGTCCTGACCAAGGCTTAAGAACGTAGGCAGCCCTACAATTCACTCATAGCTTGGGAATAACATTAATTTACGCCTTTTTTTAAGTGTATTAGCTTGAAATGAAACGCAAACAGCTTCGCCTAAGTTTTGAACCCAGGTCATCAACTCCGATTCCTACGATGATAACTGTTACACTAAGCACGCCTTCTTCTCTACCGAAAAAAATATTTACAAATTAAGAGATTAAACAAGAATGTAAGAATTTGTTGGGAAAACTTTGTTCAACTTAAGAACGCAGCTCGATTGATATACATGCATAAATGAATGTATTACATCATACAGATGCATGCAAAAGTAGGTTTTCGCTAACATCAAAAGATAAAAATATATTCCATGTCTTATTAAGATCTATAGAGCAAGGTGGATTGTTTCCATTATTCCCCGTATGAATGGGGTTGTATCGCAGCGTCCATTTCCTTTCCAGGTGAAGTGACATCTTGCTCTTAGATGTTGCTGAACTAGTCATCTTTGACATGGCTTTTCAGAGAGATTGATTCATGTATTTTATACAGATTTAGTCAGTCAAAATTTCCTCAGTTGAGTTAATTCCCTATGTTGTTAATCATCATGCTCACACAGCATCTCTGCACTCATTCCTGTACTGACGAGATATTTTTTAGTTACACATTAGAAGATAAAACATCGGAAAAGACTTATTGTTCGTATGTATCAGACGTCTTCCACAATAAGTCTCCTATGACTTTTAACCAGGGTAAGAAAAAAAGATACAGGAATGTGGATTGATGACTATGTACACACACACCTAAGCACACAATCGGGGCTACGAATACGTCGACTGTATCTGCTGCAAAGGGGTAGAATCCACCTGAGGGGTGTCCTAGATATGAAACTAAACTGCAGCCGATTGTTAGGCTCCTATTATGAAACTATGGGCAGGGGTAATGTGGAGTATCCATTTTATTGACATTTATCCTTTGTCCATTCTGTTCTGATGTGGTAGTGCTTGTTTAGCGTCTCAACTATGGGTCAAATAGATTAGGTTTGAAGATTAAATATTTTGAGAAAGATCCAAGATATCATAATTCTGTTTAAACAAAGAATTGTAGGCATAAAAAAGTGCTTTTAAAAATGGCCTTGAAAATTGATTATATAATTATTATTGTATTCAAACATTCACAAATAAAATAAGTTTCGTCATTGAAAAATATTTATAAATATATACCATTTGAGAAAAAACTCAAATAATCCACACACACACACACACACACACACACACATATATATATATATATATATATATATATATAACTAAACCATAGTCATCATCATCATGTCGTGCTGCCAGTACGAATATCCCTGACCCTCTCTCGCCACTTCTCCCTATCATTCATCGCCTCTGGAAGGTCTTCAGGGTTACATCCTCACATAGCTGCTGTATGTAATTTCGAGCTGGTCGTCCTGCTTTTGCTTGGCTATATGTGGAGGTCCATAGGAGTACATCCCTTATGAGCTCGTCCTTGCTTCTCCAGCAGTGTTCCGCGTGTCTGGTTCGTCTAACTTGTATAGTTTTCGTGATGGGAGGCAACTGGCCGTATAGTTGGTGCCTCGTGGGCTGTTGTGGCCAGGACTTGTTCAATATTGCTCTCAACATTCTTGTGTAGTTGCCGTCTAGTTTCTTCTCCAGCCGTTTAGTTAGCGTCCATGTAGTGCATCCATATAGCAGTATCGATACAACCACTGCCTGGAAGAAACTGCGTAAGAAAATGTGCTTTAAACAACAAGGGGTTATTTCCACTCTAAGTGACAACCCTCTAACGTTCATAGACCAATCCACATACCTCAGCAGCAACATCTCATCAACTGAAATTGAGGTCAACATACGCCTAGCGAACACCTGGAAAACAATTGCTTAATAATAGATCATATGGAGGTTTAATCTTTTCGATAAAATAAAGCGGGATTTCTTTTAAGTTGTCGCTATGTTAAAACTTATTTATGAATTCACCACATTGACAGAAAAAATGTTAAAAAGCTACATGGGAACAACGCAAAAATGATGCATGATCTTTTAAAAATTCTATGAGCAACAGCCCTCAATATAGAATCTGTACAGCCATCTATGTCACCTCTAACAAATGCATCAAGTTGGACGAACAAGATATGCGAGGCACTGCTGGGGAAGCATGGACGAACTCATAAATAACGTTCTCTAATGGATTCTTACATATGGACGTGCCAGTGTTTGCTGACCTGCCAATATTACTTACATCAACCCTGTGCCGACACAGAATGCAGCCTTGAAGACGCGCCAGGAACGGTGGATGAAAGGGTTGGATGGCGATAGAGCGTCATGGATCTACGTGCTGTCAGTGTGAATTGATTATGATAATGCTGCTGTTGCTGTTGATATATATATATATGTATATATATATATATATATATATATATATATATATATATATACGTTGTTCAAAAACGTTTAAGCCTCACCCAGAAAGAAGAGAATAGCTGAGTATTTTTTCTCGTGGCAACACCACTCCCACTTCTGGTAAAACTAAATAAATCTGAATTAGTCTTTCTAGTTTAATAACAAGTGTTATTGAATAATAGATTGGTTTCACTGATGTTTGGTTTGTAGTGTAGGTTAATCTGCATAAATTCTAAATGTTAACTTAAGTCATCCAGTTTGATTGATGAGTGAACACATGGAGGTCGTTTGAGATCGTGGGAGAGAGAGCCTAGAGTAATCATTCATCATATAAATAATTTATCAGTGGGGTAGTCTCCGTAGAATATTGAGAAGCTTACATGACTGAAACATTTTAGAAAACCAGTTCGAACTCCAGTCGCACTATTATATTTACTTTCGGACTAATATCCATGGATAAAGTTTGAACTCCTCATCTATCATCGTTATTGGTTAAATTGTACTACTACTCTTCGTTTAGAAGGATGGTTTTTGCATTAAATTACCCTGAATCATAGATATCTATCTCAACTAAAGAAGGAAAGTGAAACCGTGGCCTTGATTGAATGAAGTGTCTCGTGGCCAGATGAAACGAAGAAGTTAGAAATAATAATTCATTAGTCAGAATTAACCGCTCGACTGGAGCAGTTAATTGTTCTACCTATACTACGATCACTAATTTCCTGTAAACAGCAACGGTTGATGGAGAAGTGTTGTAGATAAAATGATATATTATGTGCATATGAAAATCGTGTTCGAATTGTTTGTTCTCTCATCACAGGATAACTAAGAACAGTTTCGGTTACAGCAATGAACAGAGCGACGCGTGCCAACCGACAAGAACAAAAATAGCGGATGACAAGATACAGTCATAGCGACACAATATATTGACAATCAAGAGAGTAACCTCAAGAAATGAGTATCTAACATATTTGCATAATATATTCCCTGAACGTATATGCAATAGAAGAAGAAATAGATTTGAAGAGGAGACAGGAAAGAAAGTTTACGAACCTATCTACATGTTAATACGCTTAAATTCACGCTCTTATCTAGAAAGTAACATAAAAAATTGTCCATTATCCTATTCTTACATACCATTTCAAACAAGTTTTTCTTTTCCACGGCTCTCTTGGAACTGTTATCTGTGATAAATTGTAATACTCCGAGCTTACAATATCATGGCAGTAGTTGCATTTGAAAGAATTGAATTCAAGTTTCCTAGCATTTTTCGATTTTAGTGTTCTTCGATTTACCTTCTTCGTAATATAACTCAATGGACATACGCATCACACACAGAGATATCTTAGAGATACCTGGTGAATCCGTGCATACTGGTTATAAATACTAATAATAAACGCAAAAAAACGCAGAATATACAATCACTGGCTGATATGTTCAACGCTGCTATGAGCGATAATACCAGGGGGATTTTGCAAATAAGGAGAATAATTTTTAAAAAGCAAAGTAATAATTTTCATTTACATATTCTTCCCATAAATGTAAACTCAGCAGTGTTTGGTGTTCGTTTATAGGAAAACTTGTTTTGATAACACCAAAAAATGTATTGAGTCTATTAAATATAACGGCAAATCAGACAGTGTTCCAAGCCAGAAATGGTGCCTGTTATGAAATTTTTCGAGGCTGACTATTGGCTAGAGTGTTCACCAGTGGTCCGGGAGACTGAGGTTCAATCCTGTCTTGCTTTACAGGATTATAAGGTGAGAATTAAGGGTAAAGTGGTACAATTCAAGGGAAGGAGTAGCACCCTGCCTTACACCTCGGTGTAGTAGCTATTGAAAAGGGAGCCTTCGGGTCACCCTCGACTACGGTCGGGAATTTAATTAGTTTGATTTCTACGGTCAATCATGCTTTAGTATATAAGCAGTGAACAAAACGGGTAAAATAGACTTGTGTATGCTAGCTTGTACTGAAAAGACAGTTCATGGATTGAAAAAGCATTGACCCTCAAATAAAAGTAAGTTTTGGGTGGGGTGATAAGTCTTCTGGGACATAAAAAAGGATCCGTCACTATTGATTTCCTCGAAAAAGGTCCAACTCTTATAAGTGCTTTTTGTTAATAATCCCTGAGGAAGTGTTTGCCTTATTCAATGAATGATCCTTGGAGTTTCAGATTTGTCCTCAGTACGTTTTGGTCAACGCATTCAAATCTATTTATTGTCGAAAATTTTTGATATTAGTTATTGTATACCTTTTAGGAATTGGTTAAAGTTGTATATTAATTGAATGTATCTCTATATCATCTACAAGATTTGGTTGGTGTGATCTGAGGTGACAATACATTTTGTCCAGTTCATCATATCTTATTACGTAGCGGTTAACCGATCCCTGCGTACATCAGTGTGTCATTCAATTTTGTTATTTATACTCGCCATATCAACAACAGTTCCGACATGCATTTATTATGCGATTTGGTTTACGTGACCATTTTTTAAATAATTTTCTATCTTAAAGTTTAGTTAAATTGAAACGTTGGCTAAATTCAAGCAATTGTACCAACTTATCATGTTTCGGGTGTAAAAGCAACTCTCCAGAACTCGCTCATTTTCTTATAAAATACAAAGTAAAGACATAGATATGATTCCATTAATTTTCAGACCATAGTACACTCAAATGATGTAATTATAAAAGGAATATTCATTTTGAGCCAAACTGACAGATTCTGTTTGCCCGATGTTGAAGCCAGAATTTGTCTTAAACGTCTATGTATTATCAATGTAATGGTGACCAACACAGATCGGTGCTCACTTTTCTATTCTGACGGCTGATGCTGCACACTACTTTGTACTCGTTTTCGTCACCATTTTATTTTTCTGCTTGTTGGTAATATTTACTTTTTTTTTTTCATGCCAATGTCTTTGGGCTGTCACTTTTAATTTCTTTTTGTTTTCTTTTTTTAATGTTATTTTTTCTTCAAAATACCTCTTTGTGGTGCACTTTTATTTTGTACTATCTAATTATCGTCTTTACAGTGGAATGAAGAACGATACAATAACATATATAAGTTGTCCATATGAGCATAATCTTAGGACTGTTTCATACTATAACGCTTAATATCTGCTTTTTTCTCGGCACTCCTTCACTAGTCACAGTTTGCATACTTTCAAGCACAGTTCATCCAACTTAGTCAACCCTCGGCAAATTACTTCACAGGCTGTTTACTGGGCGGCCAGATATTTCCAAAGCTACTCACTGAACCCTGGGATATATCCACAAAAAAAATATTTGTTCACAGTGAACCAGGATATTTTACTCCTGATATTTGTTAAAATGGTTCAGAATCAGGTAACTATGACATTAAAAAGAACTGAGCAATGGCACGATTGCTTAAACTTGTTTGTGGAATGTACACAGAAAGGACGAATATACTTAGGCATTATGTAAAAATTCACATACATCGCATAAGATTTTATGTTCTTAATGTATTGGGTTTTAAAAAAGATTATCTTTAACAAATGTTATTTCATCAATGTAAAACAGAATTATAAATAAAAGATTTATGGTCGTAAATATTTATTACAAGCTTTCATATGTATAAGTTTCCGATTGATATAGAACACGTGTTATTTAATCAGGCCAAGCGACTTACAGTATTAAAAGATTTAAAGGTGAACAATATATATTTTTTTTATTTTAGTGAATTATAATTTAAAATGCTAGAAGCTGACAATATTGATTTTAAGTTTATTAATAGATTTAAAGCCAATTACGTTTTGCTGAAAATTATTCGCAGGTGCAGCACGAAGGGTTTCTTTTCAAAAGTCACACACAAATGTGATAATGACGAGTAAGCACATTACAAAACCGATAAATAAAAGAAACGTCTAGAATTTGAGGATTTTTAAAAAATTCCACTTGCAGATGGCTGACACAAATTCCAAATTGCGTGAAACGAAAAAATCAACAGCAAAATGTTAAAAGTTTAAATTAGAAATCGACTTTTTCTCAAATGCTTAAGCAAAAATGATGACCCACTAGGAAAGTAACGATTTATAAAAGTTTGAAGTTTAACTCTGTCGTGTGAACAGAAGCTGCCCTTTCCTGTTTAGAAGACCGATGTTAAAAAAAATAAAATCATGTAACATCCGATATACGAGGAGCATAGGATAAGTTTCTAGACTTTTTTATGTATGGGCATTTAAAATTGTCGTAAACTCTTGAAAATTCACTACGTTATTGCTATACATCTTCCGAGATGACTGACCGATTTTTATGATTTCAGGTTTAAATGAACAGCTACAGTAGCAATTGCAATACACCCTACTAAAGCCTGATTTTCATAGCTGGTGAATTTCAAAAATGCAATCTGACACTATAGAAGAACGATATGCAATAAAATTCTTCAGACAGCTTTTCAACCATCTTGCATGAATCGAGCATTAGGTTTTGAGTGACATAGAGATTCAATGAAGGCAGGGAGTCTGTGAGGGATGATGAGAGGTGTGGAGGTAGTAAGGAAGTCAATACACCAGAGGTGATATGCCAAAGGGTTAGGGTTAGGGTTACTAAGTTGAGGTTTTAAGGGAGGTCAGTAAGAGATTCCGTCGGAAGAGGCCAGCACTCTTCAAATCGGGTCAGTGACATTTCCACCAGGACAATGCACCAGTCCTCAACTCCATCCTTGTCACAGACTATTTGACAAAGATGGGCATCGAGACACTTCCTTAGCCTCCCTGTAGTCCAGACCTTGCTCCCTGTGACTTTTGTTTATTCCCTAAGCTCAGAGGCTGTTGTTATGAGACAATTGAGGAGATGAAAGAGACTGTGACGAAGGTCATTGACACGCTCACACAAGAGGACGTCCATGGGGCCTGGAACGGTACAACAAGTGTATTGCAGCCGGAGGAGATTACTTCGAAGGAGACTAGAGTTTCATGTATGTACTATCAATAAAAGTGCCCATACGAAAAACATCTGTAAACTTATCGTATGCACCTCGTAAACGTAGGTGTGATTTTATTACAATGCGTCTGTCCATTTTTTCATCACCCAGTTTTCCAGTGGGCATAACATATAATACGCCGACTGTAACCCCTGTAGATGTGTAAGATCCCCTCCCTCCCAAAATAGGGGTTATTCTGTGAAAGTTACTAAAATGCATCTGGTAGTGAGACCCCAGTTGTGGAACTGAAGAGATTCTGCATGAAACCTTCATTAGCCCATTCGGCCGGGGCTGTAGCACACACTGACTGCATCTCTGCAGAGGTATAAGACGAGTGACCTGGATATGACATTAAACCATCAGATGGTGACGTTCCAGAATAGAGCTTTGGGGAATCTAGACTAACCCGTCATTGCATTGGTTCAGTCTCACCTGGAGGATTAACATCTGATAGGGTCCTTTTAATCGATCAAATAGAACTGTTTGTTATTTTAGCTGTGTGCCAACAAATGACTTCTGCTTAATTGAATTGTTAGAAATGAAACTATTTATCATTTAACTGTGTGTATATAAATGATTGTATAATTGAATACACAGAAATATTAGGAACCAATAAACTGCGTGAAAATGAATGAAGAGTATTGAAGTTAATTATTAGTGTTTGATAGCAATACCTGGAACAAATTAATTGTGTATAAAGACTGGTAATAATAGAGTTCAAACAAATTAGTTCATGCTCATTTGAAAATGAAATTACCAATTAATTATTCAATCGCAAGTAGTATGGGTATATCTGTTTAAATGTGTGCAAAAAATGACTGATGCTATTTTGTGACTGTTAGGTAGGAATATATGATACCATTTAAGTTTGTGCAAAAAAAATGATTAATAGTTAACAGAATTATTCGTTTTTAATAAAAAAATAGTTAAGATGTTTTAACTACACACAAAAAAAGAACTCGTCTAAAAATATCAACAAAAAGAGTGTTGTATATTGCACCGCTGGTTAAACAACGAATGACTCGTAGATATATTAAAATACAATTAATATTTCTATTCTTCGACGGTGACGATTTTATGTAGGAGGAATACAGTCAGAGAGAGTTCGCACACATCGTTCATCTGTGGCGGAGACCCCTTTTGTGAAGTAGTGCGACGGCCGGAGAACACACACGAGGAGCTGACCGGTCTGCTTGCGTGACCAGCGGGTTTCTGCCTTCAGTCTAAAATTACAGACCTTACATTGTCTTTTCAAGTCTAATGCGGGAAAATGAATCCGCCTCTTCGCCCACGTATTTTCTGTTCATTGCTGGTTATCAGAACTTACATACTTCTGTTTTTTTTTTCAGGATAATTTTTCATATTGTCAACGACCGGAAATATCTGTCCCTCTATCCATAGGCAATCAGTTATACCCTTCACCATCCTCCTTTATTTCACTTTCCGGTGACCCACATTGTTGATGTTATATTGTGACCGCATTGTATCTGCTAAGTTCATCCATATCGCCAGCTAAGTCAGTATATTACAGGTGCTTACAAATCATATATTTATTGTATTTTATAAGGACGGTTTGGTTGTAAAAAACAAAAATGGTTGATAGGCAATAAAACCAAACCAAACCAACCAAACGAACCAAACCAAAACTAAACCTTCATTGACTTTAATTACTAGATGACTCTGACCCAAAGTGGCAGTATCTGTTAGAGTCCCTTCTATGGACCAAGTATATACCTCCAAATTATTCTTATTTGATGGGAATACTTGATAATCTTTAACCATATTTAAAATCTCGTTAGAAATTGCATAAACTATCTAAATATAAACGTAGGCAATTATAACCTTTAGATATACAGCTATTAAAATGAACGAATTAATAAATTCCCTAGCGGGGTGAAGTAATAACTGTTGTATACGACCTTTGACATTAGGGATTGCAAAACAGGATATTCCAGCTGTGTAAACAAGAGAACAGTGGAAGCAGGTCGCGTGCGTTGACAGTCGGAAGGAATGCGTAGTCGTTATGAATTTATATATACACAGGTACTCACAGACAGGGCGGTCAGTCAGTCAGTCAGTCGGAAGAGATTCTGACAGAAAGAAGGGAGTCGGATTCAGAGAGTGGTCAGCGAGTACCCAGAGGAGGGGAGGTGGCTCCCGGCAGACCCTGGCTAAGAACCTCTCGTCAAAGAAGCAAAAACGTAAGACCCTGAATAGAATCACAACGTGATTTAAGAAAAGTGTTAATATAGCAATCTTCCTCCAGTTTGTGTCAGAATCATTCGTCTCTCTCTCTCGCTCTCTTTCTCTCTCTTTCTCTCTCTCTCTCTCTCTCTCTCTCTCTCTCTCTCTCTCTCTCTCTCTTACACTTAGAGCCAATTTCGAAGCCTTCGTGTAATATAGAAGAGAAAGTTATATATTTTTTAAAGAAAAGTATTTTATTCTTTCAGTCATCATGCTATCAAGAAATTTATAACGTTTAAACATTTATTTATCAAACATCTCAGCCACGGGTGGAATATGGTACAAGATCAATTTTAAGCATAGTAAAGCTGATTTGAATTTAGAAGGGCAACCTTCAATATGGTCAGCAATACCGAGTGTGTAGAACCCAGTTCGTCTTGAGCCGACACTATCTGTTCTCAAAACGCTAATGGTTTAGTTTTTGCTACTCATAAGAAATAGAAGACTAATATGTTATTCTTTCTAAACACTTATTCTGAATGCATCATTTTCGTATATATTTCAGCATTGTAAATCCCTTCATTGCGATACATATATATAGAAAAAGGCGTCACCAGAAATGTGTACAGGTATAATATCATATACAATTAGTATGTTCTGTTTTTTAGATAAATTAGAAAATCAAGAGTAAGAGTTAGCAGTTTTAAAAGTCTACAATGAGGATAGAATAACAACAAGCTAAGCAAGTTAATAAAATGTTATTCGTCATTGATTCGCTTGTTATAATATGTCGACTGGGACTCGTGCCTTGGCTTAATTCATCTTTTAATATTTGAGTTTTTATCAACTTGTTTAGCTTGCAGTTATTCAATCTTCATTGCAGGCTTTTAACACAACAGGTTCTTAATCTTTATTTTCTAATTCATTTTAAAACAAAACACTTTATTTTGATTTGCTTGTAATTGTTAGTATTATATTCATGTGTTGCTGCAAAGGTATAGTAGCTTTACTGCTAACAAAGCTTTCTTCAGATATTGAATCTAGACCGCCCAACAAACATATTCTGCTACTTGTAGTTTTTGTTGGTTTTCTGCCACGATGTGAGAATACCAGACAAAAGTGAACCCGCCTCTAATCCTTTATTGTTTTTACACATTTCCAGCCCCTGTAAATGTTTCCAGTCCGCAAAAGAGAAATAAGTTTTGAATTAATTGATAGCATGTTAAACAAGGAATTTGAGGGGAAAAATTCCGTGAAATTCAATGTGTGAAGTCGGTGTAAAAAAATCAAGTTAATAGATACATAGATAGATAGATAGATAAATAATGACCGGCGTGAAAGATATATATATATATATATATATATATATATATATATATATATATATATATATATATAAGAACAAGAACAGACTATACATTCATACATACATAAGAACAGGAACAGACTATATATATATATATATATATATATATATATATATATATATATATATATATATATATATATATATATATATACATATTTACCAACCCCTCCGCTCAGGCAGGATACAACACAAGGTCAATTTTTTAAGCAGAGTTTAATAGGTTTGAATTCTGAATTTTCCTTCTCCTAGACTAGTTGGCTCACCAAGGCTCAAGAACCTAGTGTTAACTATTATTTTACACATAGCTGGAGGGGGAATAATTGGATTCATACCTTTCCCAAGGGTATTACTGCAATTGGGAATGCAATCAGTTTCGTCCAGGATTTCAACTCGTGTCACCGTGTCCATTTCCTACAACGATAACAATTACACCACGGGCATATATATATATATATATATATATATATATATATATATATATATACAACTTTATATGGGATTATGTACGACTAACAGCTTTCAAAAATCTACTGGTTTTGTTGTTTGTATGAAAAGTGAGGTAATTTCACGTAGGAACATTTCGATGGTAAATCCTGTTCAATTTGCTGCGTGATTTGTCAAATCAGTTCAACATTTCAAATCAATTAATTTTTTTAATTGCTTATCATGTTAATTTAACAATAATTTTAGTGCCTTTTTCATGCATTCTAGAAATATTTTTACAAAAAATGAAGAAATGATGCACTTGATTCTCACTAATTCTTGTCTTTGATTTTACTTTTATTGATCCTTGTTCGCTGTG
>CAUZXS010005649.1:117500-122500 GCA_963585895.1 Sepioteuthis lessoniana | reverse complement strand
TGGCGCAATAGCTAAAGTACTAGCTTGCAACATCGTATTGAGCTAGTTCGGACGCAAATTGTGTTACTGCGTTCCCTTTCGGACAAAAAAACCTTGGGAAAGATATGAACACTCTAATTCTCCCCAGTTATAGATTGAATGGCACTACTGGATAGAGTGTTCGCCAATGGTCCGGGAGACTTGGGCTGAATCCCTGGTCGCGTCATACCAAAGACTCAAAAAATGGTACTTGATACCTCCTTGCTTAACGCTCAGCAATATAAGGTATTATCAAGGGTAGAGTGAAACAATCCAGGGAAAGGAGTAGCGCCCTCCCGTACACCTCGGTGTAGTAGCTATAGAAAAGGGAGCCTTCTGGTCGCCCTCGACTACGGTCGCCAACTTCACTTATTGTTCTTCGACAAGGATGGATTTTGCATAAGATAACCCACAAAGGTTGATATGCCATTAAAACAAAGAAACCCAGACCAGGTTGTATTTTCAAGTATTCCGATAGGAATTTTTTAGGAAAAATTTGAAACTAACTACTCTCCCTCCAGTTGTGAGTAAAATAATTGGGCAGATTGGGTTTTTTAACCTTGGCATGACAAACTATCTAGAAGGAAAACTCTGAATCCAAATCAGTTGTTGACTTTGGGAGGGATGGGTTCCACTCTGCTTAATCCTTTTCAAATCACACAACCCCCCCCCGATTTCACCAGGTTACAGAACCAGTAAGAGAGAAATGCTTACGGATCGATAATGTGTCAAGGAGTCTATGATAAGGTCGATGGTTAAAAACATTTACCGGTCTCAGGCTTAAAACAACACAAAGTCTGATAATGCGAGAATGAGCCAAAAAAGATTGCGTTGCGCCAGTCCTCCAAATGGAGAAGCTGTTTATCTTTAATGAAAAATGATTTGGGTAATCATTCAAAATCAAGGCTTTTATTTTGCTATGAGTATTTACTAAACTTACATAAAAGGAAATAATCGTTTTTATTCCTTCTGATGACTTCCTAGAAAATCGACATTCAAAATTTTGATCTAAAATGATATTGTTGGATGCATCTACCGAACCCCTCCATCACGAGAACGGCACAAGGTCATTTTTTAAGCAGAGTACCGCTCGTTTGAATAATGAGTCTTAAAATATTTATGAAAATACAAGTAGACACCCTGTTTTCCTTCTCTTAGGCTGCAGACCAAAACAAGTCTATTGAACCCAGTCTGTCTTACATAGCTGTGAGGAAAATCTTGATTAATGGTATTATAACATTATGACGACGTGAAACGCGAACAGACTCGTCCAGGATTTTAACACGAGTCGTCGATTTCATTTCTTATGACGATTACCGTTACACTAAACGCGCCTCTTTTTGACGTATTCTTGTTAAAAACATTAGTTTTTGTAAAATTGATTTGCTACGGAGCGTAACAGTTAAAGTGGTGGACTGCGATATCGATGTAAGGGAGTTCGAACTCCAGTCATACATTTCCGTTCACTTTTGGACTAATCATCATCATATTGTCGTGCTGCTAGCATGGATTTCCCTGACTCTCAGTCTCTTCATTCGCCTCCATCATCCATCGCTTCCGGCAGGTCTTCTAAACTACATCCTGTGTCCGAACAGAGCTGTTGTAGATAAGTTCTAGTTGGTCGTTCAACACTTAGACGTTCATGTAAAGGGGTACACTGGAGAACGTCGCTTATGAGTTCATTCTTATTTCTCCATCCGTGTCCTGCATATCTTGTTCGTCTTATTTAGACGGTTTTAGAGATGGGCGGTAGGTGGTCGTACAATTGCTGTTTTATGGGATGTTGCTTCCAGTAAACTCCCTTATTACTCCTCCTGCTATCGGTTAAACAGAACCACAACTGGCTTTCAGCAAGGGTGGCTTTGGCATTAACTAACCCATGATGGTTGATAAGCGATTAGACAAAGAAGAGGAAGATTAATTTGTTACAGCACTTATCGAGTAATTCGTCTAAAGACTTAAAATTTTCAGATCTAATCACTAAGTTCTGTCTCTCTAAGTGCTCGTATCTACTTAACCTCAAATTATGAACGAGAAATTTTCAAATGAGTCAATGATAAATGTCAAGGATGAGGTGCATTACAATTTCATTCCCCTAGGAGAAGAAATAAGTAAAGTTGGCGACCGTAGTCGAGGGCAACTCGAAGGCTCCCTTTTAAATAGCTACTACACAGTGGTGTAGGGGAGGGCACTATTCCATTCCCTGGATTGCTCCTCTTTACTCTTGATCCTTACCTTATAATGCTGAGTGTTTAGTAAGGCGGCATCAAGAACCATTTTTTGGGTCTTTGGTATGAACCATTAGGCCTGGTTAGGAGAATAAATATTCAAGTGTAAAGCAATGGATAAAAAAAGACAGGAGGAGATTATTTTCACTGTCGTTTCCATACGAGCAAAATAGCACATGCTTAAATTAAATGTAGTTTCTACAGTCACATGTTGTTTATGTATGAGGTTCATTCAATAAATATGGTGAAATGTTGCCTGAGAAGTTGGCAATAAAAAGCACTGTTTACAGCTGCACTTTTTTCAAGGAATCAATAATGATAGGTCTTTTTCATGTCCCAGAGGACTGTTAGTATATCCTTTTGTACTGACCGCTACGCCGAAAACCTTTCCTTTACCGAAGAGTCAATGTACTACCACTCCAAGGATTGTCTTTTCGATTCAGTATCCTTGTAGGAAATCTATATTTTATCCATTTGTAAACATTTAAAAAAATAATGCACGTCTCTCCGCTCACATCACATATAATTTTGAATATTTCATATGGTTTGCACTTTTCAGCAACCAAAAATTTGATAACAGACCTCTGATCAAGCCTGAAGCACTGCGATTTGCTGGCATTCAGAATAGCCTTAAAACATTTTTTTTTAAATCTCCTTGTTTATTGAATGACCTTCGTCTTTCTGAATTACTATTTACAAGAAAATTTTAACGTGAAAGAAGAAAAAAAGTTGGGTTCATCTTTAATATCCAAAACGCATGTTCATGGAAAATTTGTTCAGTTTTGGTACGGTTAGAGTCAAACCCCAATGACACTCGAAAATATATTATCCAACGCCAAGTCAGCCGATGGTGTGAACGATTCAATTTTAGGATTTTCTTTCTTCAGTATCCCTGTAATTTAAAATCCAAAATTTAGCTCAATGTAAAATAAAAATAAATTAAAATACAGAGCAAATAATTCCATATAAAGAAAAACATTTAAAAATTACTCATTTTTTTTTGTTATAATATTTATTTCAGCAGACCCTATATTTTTTTAGAATGTTAGATCTGCATCTTCAGACAAAGGTATAATGAGTAATTTATAATGAAGATTTAGAAAAACACACAAAATTCCGGCCACCCGATCTCCCTAACCCAAATTTCATTTTTTTAATGTAAAGACCAGATCATTTCTTTTTCCTGTCTGGTTGACAAATGACATTCAATTCCTGTATCAAGATGTATCAATTTTTGACTCGTTTTTCCTTTTCACCTCTTTTTTATCTAATGGTGTATATATATATATATATATATATATATATATATCGCTTAAGATGAGTTGGGTTTTTCCCTCTATATCCGACAATTATCTCTCCCTGATATAGCCGACATCGGTGACTACCCTACATTTATACAATTTGGGGCAATATTTGTGAGACGACCATTATGACATGGGCAACATTATGTCTATATTACCATTGATATTATAAATGTTTTGTGCATCTACTTACAACATACTAAAACATTTAAAAATTACTCATTTTTTTTTGTTATAATATTTATTTCAGCAGACCCTATATTTTTTTAGAATGTTAGATCTGCATCTTCAGACAAAGGTATAATGAGTAATTTATAATGAAGATTTAGAAAAACACACAAAATTCCGGCCACCCGATCTCCCTAACCCAAATTTCATTTTTTTAATGTAAAGACCAGATCATTTCTTTTTCCTGTCTGGTTGACAAATGACATTCAATTCCTGTATCAAGATGTATCAATTTTTGACTCGTTTTTCCTTTTCACCTCTTTTTTATCTAATGGTGTATATATATATATATATATATATATATCGCTTAAGATGAGTTGGGTTTTTCCCTCTATATCCGACAATTATCTCTCCCTGATATAGCCGACATCGGTGACTACCCTACATTTATACAATTTGGGGCAATATTTGTGAGACGACCATTATGACATGGGCAACATTATGTCTATATTACCATTGATATTATAAATGTTTTGTGCATCTACTTACTTCAAAAGAAAAAACATCTTTTTGCTGTTCTTTTGTTGTTGTTTTTTTTTGGGGGGGGATGTCTGAATTCAACTCTGATATATAGATCTACTCTTCTTTGTTTAAGGATCAAATAACTAGGTTGGTTGGTTTTTATGGCATATCAATCCTTGTAGGTTATTAAATGCCAAATCCTGTTTATACATATATATCAAATATATATGTTTTGTAAACGAATAGTTTGTTGGTAACATTTTAAACAAGCCAGAGCTCATTTGTTTGCACACAGTTAAATGGTTACGAGAATTCCCATCGAACAAGATTATTTCTATTTAGTATTTAATCATCGGTTTTTCACATAGCCAAATTGTTTCAAGTACTGCTATCTAATACTAATAGTTTTATTTGCACACAGTTAAACGGTTTAAAGCAGTGCCATGTAACACTAACAATTCAATTTAACATTCATTTATTTACCCACAGTTAAATGGTTAAACATAGATGGGGCCCTAACAGGTACTATCACTCTTGGTCAGAGTGGACTTGGGAGTAATGGCAATAAAAGGAGTACTCCACATTCCTCAAAGCTCCAGGACGGAATCCTCACCAGCAGATAACAGTGTCAAATCCAGGACAATCAATTAACTAGTGTGAACAAAAAAAAAACACTTCTCTTATTTTTTTTTTCTTATTTTCCTATTTTAAAATTTGAAGTAACTGTATTTGATAAAAACTGACATTTTTTTAAAAACTTTAC
>CAUZXS010005649.1:72500-110000 GCA_963585895.1 Sepioteuthis lessoniana | reverse complement strand
CTTCTTCATAGTCATTACTCCCAGGTCCACTCTGATTCAGATTGGTAGTGCCTGTTAGGGTCCCATTTATGGGTCAAATAGAACTGTTTACAATTATTTGTATTCGATGGGAATGCAAAAATAAACTCTTGAGAAATTACACAAGAATGTAAATATGAATATATAACGAAAACGATTCCTTGACCTCAATGTATAAAATAACCTTAGATGGGTTGACATGCCTTTAAAATCAATTAATCATTTTTTTCTCTGGCATTTTTTTCTCTGGCATTTTCTCTGTCTGGCATTATAACACAAGAAAAATGGAACCTCCTAGCGTGATTTTTGTTAGCAGAACAACGTTAAATTTAGCGTATAACACAACTTCCAATCCAATTTGCAAGTTAAGGATATGGGGGGGTTATGTTCACATTTACTGTGATCCTAATAATAATCCGCCCTTTTTATATTGGTATGGTAACTTTGCGCCATCTGTGTGGTTCGATGCAATATTAGCAGTTATCATATTTACCCAACCCCTCCGCTCGGGCAGGATATGACAAGGTCAGTTTTTAAGCGGAGTTTAACAGGTTTCAATTCAGAGTTTTCCTTCTCCTAGACTAGTTGCCTCACCAAGGCTGAAGAACCTAGTCTGTCCTACTATTTACCCATAACTGGAGGGAGAATAATTGGATTCATTAGTGCTATGTGAAATTCAATCAGTCTCGTCCAGGATTTGAACTTGTGTCGCCGTGTCCATTTTCTGCGACGATAACCATTACACCACGGGCAGTTATAAGAGTTGGTTATGTGCATATAGTTACTGGAGAGTCGTGAGTTAAATCACTTAGTCAGGTAGTGAAATTTATATATTCTGATACAGTGAAAAAAAACAGAAGCTGCATTAAAAAAGATAAATGAATAGAGAAGAATTATGATATCTTCGAGTTGGCGCTGCGGGATTAGAATATTCTATCCTAGTGTATTTTTAAAGACACCTTCTTGACTAGTTCTCCTTTTTCCACATAAGGAACAAAAAAATAAGTAAAAATCTTCTCCTGTTTCCAATAATTGTCCATAATGAAGATAATTGATTTACATCAAGGTGACACGCTTAGCGGAATGATTATAGTCGTAGGAAATGGAATTGGCGACCCGAGTTCAATTCCTGGACGAGATAGTTTGCATTTCACTTCGTGATAATGTCCTATTCTCAACCCGCTATTAATAGGGCAGACTAAATTATTTTGCTTTCGTAAAGCAACCAGTCTAAAAAAACAAAACAAAGGAAAACCGGCTTTACTCTGCTCGAAAATTCGATGTTGAGTCACATCCTACCCGCGGCGGAGGGGTCGAGTCCAAACATTCTGCCATCAATAGATGATTGATTTTAACGACCTGTCAATCCGTCTAGGGTTATTTTATGCCTAGAAGTTAGTGAATCGCGTTTAATGTGCGTTCATATTTAATGTGTTGATGTTTCTCGAATACGATCCATTTGACCCATCAATGGGAACCTAACGGGTACTGGAAATAACGACGATAAAGGGACTCTGTCTGCTCCCTAGATATCCAGGACTGAAGCCTCACTATCAAATGTAGTTTTGAGGGGGGGGTCTTATCCCTTTTTTAGGGATATAGTCAGCATATTTTAAGCCTCGCTGACAGGGTATAGAGTATAAACTAATAAATTCTTCCTAATTATTAAGTTTGGTTTGGTTTATTTGTTTAATGGTATATCAACCTTCATGGATTATTTCATGCCAAAGCTATCTTAGTAGAAGAACAGCAGTGGTTCAATCAAACCCTTAGCTGGAGCGGGGATCAGGAGGGTCATACTTTTGCTGAGGGTATTCGTCCGAAAGTGAACGTGATAGCGTGACTGGAGCTCGAACTTGCTTACTTCGGGGTCGTAGTCCAGCACTTTAGCCAGTACGCAAGAAGGACTGATTATTTTTATAGATTTCGCGTGCATGATGTTAAAGGTGTCGGTATCCCGACTCAAGGTTGTAGAATTTTTTTTTTCTTTTGCTTTTTGTTTTCGGTTTTTTTGGGGGGTATTTTTTCCAAACACCTTCACATACATTATTTCATTTAAAACTATGCCTTGACAGTATTTTGTATTGTAGACGAACAGACTAACTAATGAGGGCTTGCTATTGCACACACACACACACACACACAACGGATACTTTTTCATGTCAAACTCTCCTCTCTCGTTTCTCTTCTTTGTCCTCTTCTCTCCCTTCGACTACGTCTCTCCCGACGTCTCGCCACGTCTTCCTCAGCCATTGACTCGGTTTTATATTTGACCTTTTGTCAAATTGTAATAACCCGGAAATGTCGTGTCACGAATTACGTAATGCACTTTACCCCCTCCTCCCACACACATACATTACATACCTCTGCGCACACAAGTGCTTGCACGCGTCTATGCACATTCACGCTTAGGTACACGTGTATATACTCTAGTACGTCTGTATACACACACACACAAAAACACATACGTGCGAACGTAAGTATCAAAACACATGCCTACTTACATATACCCATCCGACAAGGGTTGGCTGAAAAGTTCTTAGGCTGACCAAGATACTCACATGGAATATACCCAAATGAGGTTTATGCCGTTAATGTTGCAGTTTTTGTATCCCATTGATGAAAAAATCTTTAACAGTAGATATGACGTCATCATATGAACTTTTCAGCCTATACCTTTGCAGCCCTCCCCTGTATTAACCAGAAAACCAACACATAAACCTCAACATTCACATTCATGGGAGTATAATGGTTAAAATGCTGGACTGCGGAATCGTAGTACGCGAGTTCGAACTCCAGTCGCGCGATTACGTTCACTTTCGGACAAATACCCTTGTATGAACCCCCCTTATCCTCCCATCTATGTGTTGAATAGTACCACTACTGTCCTAAAAAAGGGATGGATTTGGCATTAAATAGCCAAAAAAGGTTGATAGGCCATTAAATAACAAGCAAACAAACATAGATGTTCATATGGAATCACCACTCACCTCTTTCTGTCTTCGAGCAGGGATCAAAGTGCAGTATTTGTTCATTACTATCAGTAGTGTTCAAGACTGCAGACAGGACATGAAAAGAAAAAGAAAATGGGGCAAGCTTGAGCCAAGAAAACGCTGGTTATGGGGATCGCCACTATCGTGGTTGGAGGCTAACATACATGCATTTGCCTCCTCCTTAAACGCACCATATATTGCTTACTGTAAATGCTGCGAACAATATTGAACAGGTCCTGGAGGCAGATGGCTGCTGCTGTACGGCCACCATCCACCACCAAAACTATCCAAGTTAGACGAACCAGACATGCGAGACTCTGCTGGAGAAGTAGGAACGAACTCATAAGAGACTTACTCCTGTGGACCCCTTCACGTGGACGAGCAAAGGCTGGACTACCAGCTAGAACCTACATACAACAGCTCTGTACTGATACAGGATATAGCCTTGAAGACCTGCCGGGAGCGATGGACGATAGAGAAGAGAGGCGGGAGAGTGCTTGGGAGATCCGCGCTGGCGGCACAACATGATGATGATGATGTACATATATACAAAGAGACGTGCTTAGCGTTGTAGGAAATGAAATCGGTGACCCGAGATCAAATTCTGAACGAGGCTATTTACGTTTCACTTCACGCTAATGCCTCTAGGAAAGGCATGAATCTAACAGTTCCTTTCCCCACCCCTTCTCTGAAGATAATTTATCAACAGATAAGGGCAGACTAGCTTTGGTTAAATAACCAGTCAAGAAGAAGTTTAACTCTGAACTCGAACCAGCTTTACTCCGTTTCAAAATTGCCCTTTTATCAAATCCTGACTGTGGCGGAGGGGCTGGGTGAATACATATAATGTGCGTTTAAAAAGTATAGAGATTGTCTGACATTGTATTTACTGAGACAGAAACGAACAATAAAAGAAACGATGATTTACCTCAAAATAATATCTCATTTATAAAAACAAAAATCGAGGCACTCGTGGTGCAACGGTTATTATCATCAGAAAATGGACTTGGCCACTCAAGTTCAAATCCTGGACAAGGTTATTTGCATCTCACATAGTGTTGATACCCTTGCGAAAAGTATGAATCCAACTATCCTCCCTCCATCTATGAGTGAATAGTAGGGCAGACTGACTCTTTACGAAAAGGAAAACTCTAAATGCAAACCAGGTGTAGACCTTGAGAGGGATGGGCTCCTTCAGGCTACAGGAGTTGCACCCCATCAACGAATCAGATTACGAGACCACTGACAAAAGATTTATCAATCTTTTTGATAACGTTTATTCTTCAGTTTTTGAACTTTTTGAAAAGTATACGTTTTGATTAATAAATACATATTTCACAAAATTTAGTTATATCGATGCGAGTAATGCTCTGGAAGTAATGCTTTCTATTCCTTTTTGTAAAAACTTCAACAGATACAGGAACACAATAGCCTAATTAAGGTTAAAGGATTCAGTTTGCCCAACAAATTTTTTGGGGGAAAACCTATTGCAGAGATGTTGAGGGAACGTGCTTGCAAAGTATCATATTGACAAGTCAATCGTCTACAAGTTAGAAATGAAATGCCACATGAACGCAGACGTATGTCTACCGACAACACGGAAAAAAAATATATATATAATGTAAAATCAACAGTATGTAAATGCACGAATATGAAAAACCATGATATTTAGAGGATTGTTTTGTTTATAGTTAACATATTTGCAAATGTTAGACGTTTCAGTTTTTACATTAAACCATCGTCAGGTCGGTTAATATGTGATCTTTGTATCTTCTAAATTATATTTATTTATTTATTTTTAATGGAACAAAAATAATGAGAAAGCTTTTAACATCCTATTTCCAATCGTGGCGTCAATTTTCTGAGCCCTGTGACATAATTAGAATTCGAAATTTATTTGAAAGCGTAACATATATATATATATATATATATATATAATCACCCAGAAATAAGTACACACTTACCAATTTTTAATAAAAAGTTAATTTTCTTCAAAACCGAGAAAACCATGATTTTTTTTATTTATAATGAAACAAAATTTAGGAGGTACTCGTGGTGTAATGGTTATCGTCGTAGGAAATGGACACGGCGACATGAGTTCAAATCCTGGACGAGACTGGTTGCATTTCACATAGCACTAATACCTTTGGGAAAGGTATGAATCCAATTATTCTCCCTCCAGCTATGGATAAATAGTAGGACAGACTGGGTTCTTCTGCCTTGGAGAGGCAACTAGTCTAGGAGAAGGAAAACTCTGAATTGAAACCTGTTAAACTCCGCTTAAAAATTGACCTGGTGTCATATCCTGCTCGAGTGGAAGGATTGGTAAATATGATAATGAAACAAAATACAATAAGAACGTATATTTTTAGGTACTATTTATTTCAAAAACTATACAACATTGAAACTCTGTAACTAAAATTATGAATATGTAGCAATCCAAAAAATAATTCATTCTAGCGAAATAAACTATTTCAAATCAATATTTGATGTGATGGGCTATATTCATTAAAGCATTTTTTAATAACTGCTTTTAGTCTTGGTGGCAGTAACCGCTTTAGGTTCCCACATACACGTGAATGTTTCTTCTTTAGTGTAGGGAGTGGAAGTCTCCCTGGTGTTGTGTTGGACTGCGACATCGTAATAAGCGAGTTCGAACTTCAGTTGCTACCTTGAGAAAGGTATGAGTCATCTCATCCCCCAGCTATGGGTTAAATAGTACCACTGTTGTCCGTCGATAAAGATAGCTTTGGCATGAAAGGACCCACAAAGGTTGATACGCCATTAAAAAAAATAAATCCCAAAATGTCCGCTACTGTCTTTCAAGTCTATCGTTTTCCTCTCTTTTTACTTTCTTTCTTTTTCTTTTTTCTTTCTTTTTCTTTTCTTTCTTTCTTTTTCTTTTCTTTCTTTCTATGTTTCTTTCCTACTTCTTTCCATCCTTTCTTTCTTTTTTCTTCCATATTAACTTTTTTCTTTCTTTTTTTTATTTTCTTGGTTCGTTTTTTCTTTCCTTCTTCTGTTTATTTTTCTTTCTTTCTTTCATTCCTTCTCCTTGCCTTTTTTCTTTCTTTCCTTTCATCCGTTCCTTCCTTCTTTTTTCTGTCTATTTTATTTCTTTTTTCATTTATTTCTTCTAGCCTTTTTTCTTTTCTTTCTTCCTTCTTTTTATCTATTCATCTTCCTTTCTCTTAACCTTTCTTTCTTTCTTTACTTTCCCCATTACTTCCTTTTTTTCTGTCTATTTTTATTTATTTATTTCCTTCTCCTAGCTTTCTTTCCTTCCTTCCTTCCTTCCTTTTATTCGTCTATTTATTTGTTTATTCATTTCCTTCTCATAACCTTTCTTCCTTTCTTTCTCTCTTTCTTTTCTTCCCTTTTTTTTCTTTTTTTCTCTTAAGAAGAAAATTAAATTTTCATTCTAAAAAATTGCTAAGAAAGAATTTATTTATGGGCGACTCTGTACATAGAATACAAAGAAAATTGAAGACATTCAACAGATAAAATAAACAACTGAAAAGAATATTTTCCTCATTTAAAACTTCATTATAGACAATATTTTTCATAAAAGTAATTCACTTTCGTATAAAAGATATATGAAAACAATTTTAAGAATTTAATCAATAAAAAATTTACCGACTTTCACTGCATTCCACCATCTTTAACTGCATCAATATGATATCTGATCGTGAAAATGTGCCTGTTTTCTTTTGAAGCATATTCTAAATTTTATTAAATTACAAAAACAAAAAAAAACAATTGTTATTTACAATTCAAATACTGCGTTGTATCCCAACGAAAGCAAGAGAGGATAGTTGTGAATGAATTGCTGGGATGAGTTAGCTGGTTTTTATAGCATATCCAGCCTTTGTGGGTTATCGTTATTTACAAACTCCTCCGCACGGGCAGGATATGACACCAGGTCAATTTTTAAGCGGAGTTTAACAGGTTTCAGTCCAGAGTTTTCCTTCTCCTAGACTAGTTGCCTCACCAAGGTTGAAGAACTCAGTCTGCCCTACTATTTACCTATAGCTGGACGGAGAATAATTGGATTCATACCTTTCCCAAGGGTATTAGTGCTACGTGAAATGCAATCAGTTTCGTCCAGGATTTGAACTCGTGTCGCCGTGTCCATTTCCAACGACGATAACCATTACACCACCCTTTGTGGGTTATCTTATTTCAAATTATATATTTAATTTGTAAGCGAATAGTTTGTAGGTTACTTCAGTTTTAAATGGGTCGTTACAACTCATTTGTTTGCACAAAGTTAGATGGTTTCATGCATCAGCTTAGTTCTAATAATTCTATTCAGACTAAATTATTTGTTTGCACATAGTTAAATGGTTTCAAACATCGCCTTAGCTCTAATAATTCTATTTAGACCCATTTATTTGTTTGCACATAGTTAAATGGTTTCAAACATCGCCTTAGCTCTAATAATTCTATTTAGACCCATTTATTTGTTTGCACATAGTTAAATGGTTTCAAACATCGCCTTAGCTCTAATAATTCTATTTAGACCCATTTATTTGTTTGCACATAGTTAAAAGGTTTCAAACATCGCCTTAGCTCTAATAATTCTATTTAGACCCATTTATTTGTTTGCACATAGTTAAATGGTTTCAAACATCGCCTTAGCTCTAATAATTCTATTTAGACCCATTTATTTGTTTGCACATAGTTAAATGGTTTCAAACATCGCCTTAGCTCTAATAATTCTATTTAGACCCATTTATTTGTTTGCACTTAGTTAAATGGTTTCAAACATCGCCTTAGCTCTAATAATTCTATTTAGACCCATTTATTTGTTTGCACATAGTTAAATGGTTTCAAACATCGCCTTAGCTCTAATAATTCTATTTAGACTCATTTATTTGTTTGCACATAGTTAAATACTTTCAAGCATTGCCAAAGCTCTAATAATTCTATTTAGAATAAATTATTTGTTTGCACACAGCTAAATGGTTTCAAGTATTGCTATTTAACATAAGTAATTCTACATATCAAGTGAGTACTTGATAAATAGAATTACAAATGCTAAATAGATAATATAGATAATTCGCACACAGCCGTAGGGCTTCAGTTACAAAATAATACTTCCTCGGAAATAATTGAACAGTTCTGTTACCAACAGGTACTCCCAATCCAGGTCAGAATGAACCTGGTAGTAATAGCAATAAAGGTGTACTCCACATTCCTAAGATCTCTAGAACTTAAATTTCCCCAACAGATGCATTTTAGTGTCATACCCCGGACGTCAGTCGAGTAGAGGAGTGTGTTACTGCTCGGCAGATATGCAGTCGGCTTATTCGACAGCCCCAGCCGACTGGGCGGAACTGGGACAAGTGCCGCATGCAACGTTATCACAGGGTTATCTCGTAGCAAGGAATTAATTTAGTAACCCCGTTTGACTGTTAACAAATGCATACTTGGATAGGCATGGGGAATTTTAGGTTTTACTTCGGTTAGTCTATCAACTGTGTGACGTACGTCAAATGAGGATTGGTAGGTAGGTTGTTAAACTGGTTTTGATGAAGAGAAGATTAATGAAGTAGTTTTATTTTCAGATACTTTTAATAAAGTGTACTTATCATATTTGCCCTGTCGGGTGGGGCTGTAGAATACACAGACTATTTAACTTTGTGCAAACAAACTAGTTCTAACAACTCGTTTTTAACTCCAACAGACTATATACAAATTATATATTTAATTTGAAATTACATAACTCCCCAATGAGTGTCCTGGACACTAAACAATCTGATGAGGAGGTTCCAGTGATGCTGGGGCTTTGAGGAATGCGGAGCACCCCTTCATTGCCATCGCTCCCAGGTCCATTCTGGCTCGGAATGGCAGCACCCGACAGGGCTCTATCCTGCATGCTTATGCTAAACAGAATTGTTTGAATTAAAACTGTTTTAATAAACTGAATAGCTTAAAATAGAAACGTGTTTGTCAATTAAACTACTTACTTTTAAACTGCGTACTTATGCTAAACTGAATTGTTTGAAATGGAACTGTTTTTTATATTGAAACTGTACCTACGCTAAACTGAATTGTTTAATATAGAACTGTTTTGGCATTTAACTGTGTGTAAACAAAATCTATACTTATACAAAACTGAATTTGCTGAATTAATACTGTTTGAATAAAGTGAATAGCTTGAAATAGAAATTTTTTTACGTTTAAACTATGTTCTCATGCTAAACAGAATTGTTTGAAATCGAACTTATCATTTGTATCAAAATGGATTTGGCATTAAATAACCTACAAAGGTTGATATGCCATAAAACCCAAATGACCAATTTATCATATGTATGCAAATGGATTTATAAGAATTTATGCAGTCTGTCTGTATGCAGTTATACTGGTGTGGTCTTATATCAGTAAGGACATTCACTTTGACAGTTAAAACAGAAAGGGTTAATACTATCATCATCTCTCTCTCTCTACCTGTCCCTATCCTTCGTTCCAGGCAGGTCCTATTGACTGCATCCAGTGTCCGTACACAGCTGATGTGCATAAGTCAACTAGTCCACATTAAGTTGGTTGGTTGTTTTGTTTAACGGCGTATCAACCCTTTTCGGGTCATTTAAATACAGTTTTTGTTTGTTTTGTTTTTTTTTGGGGGGGTGTTTGTTTCTATTTTTTGTTTGTTTGTTTGTTTTTGGTTTAGGCACAATTTAAAAGTCAAAAACAGTTCTATTTCAAGCAATTCATTTTAGTATAAGTATGAATTTTTGTTTAACAAAGTTAAATGTAAAAACAGTTAATTTCAAACTATTCAGTTTTGCGCAATTGCACAGTTTAGTTCTATTTAACCCAGAGATAGGACCCTATCATCAGGTGCTACTACTCCGGGTCAGAGTGGACCAGGGAGTGATGGCAATAAAGGGATACTCCTCATTCCTCAAAGCACGAGAATTACTGAAGCCTCACCATCAGATCGTTTAATGTCATATTCAGGACTCTCGTTGGGGAAGTCTTACCCCTCTGCAGTCGGTTTATTCTGCAACCCCAGCTGACTGTGCCATATTAGAACGTCGCTTATGTGTTCGTCTTTACTTCTCCGGCAATGCCCAGCATGTCTTGTTCGTCTTACTTTGGTGGTTAGTGAGATGGGAGGTAAGTGGCCGGTCGACTGCTGTTTTGTAAGGTTCTGCTTCAAGGATTTGTTCAAAGCAGTACCCAGAATCCTTGTGTACTTCCCATCTAGCCTTTTCTTTCTAAGAGTTTCATTAGAGTCCAAGTTGGTGCAACCATACTGTTGTATCGACCCAGTCACAACGTAGAAGAATTCCGATTTTATTTTATCTGTGAGATCAGGTTTACCTTTGATCGATAACCTGTCAATAGCTGCCCATGCCTTCTTTATGCATAAGTTGACATCGCTTTCAGTAGATGAGATATTGCTACCGAAGTATGTGAATTCTATACATGAACTTAATTGCATAAATTCTACTCTACATGAATTTTAGGAGTCTTTGTATATTTTTCTGTTCATCTTAAACAATTCAAATAAATGCGAAATAATAATTATTTGAGTCTAATTAATTTCAAAGTAAAATTTCATCGTCAGAGACTTTTTATAAATGGACACGATGTTGAATGTTCAAATATCTTTAACGTTTTGAATATGGTGTCACGTGGAGAGTTAGAACTCTATGTTGGATGTTGTAACCATGGTGCCACGTGAGGTATTTATTAAATAAAATAATTAGTGATAGATGGCAATGCTTAAAACCATTTCATCTGTGTGCAAAGAAATTATGAATATTAAATAGAATAATTTGTATGAGATAGCAATATTATAAACCATTTAACAGTATGCAAACAAATGGGCTCTAACTTGTTTAAAAATAAAGTTACCTAAAACTATTCCCTTACAAATCACAAAGGGGAGAATAGGGAGGAAAATAGTTTGGTGATTGGGATAGGGGTTATTTGGTTTTGACTGTGACCATCCGGGTAGATGGTCGCGGCTAGGTGGCACTAAGAGTATCAGCTTTCATCAGAAATTTGACCGGAAAGAGGGAAATATGAGGACGGGAGATAGTTGGGTTTCTTTTTTTTTTTAGAAAAATAAATATATATATCTCCGACAAAAGTAAAATGATATAATAATAAAACACATATCAACAAATAAATAAAATTGTATTTCCTAAAATTGAGAGAAAAGTTTGCTGAAAAAGAAGTTGCAAAGTCATTTCTTGCAATATTAGTCAGAACATAAACATTTTAAGAGAGAAAGTGAAGATTCATGTATGAAATGTAGCAGCTTTTGTTAACCTTAATCCAAATTAACATAGATGGTGTATGTAAAAATCTGTGTATTAGAGTGCTACTATGTAATGGAAAAATACATCTATGCGTTAGTGAATATGCGGCTGAAAATTTTTAGCAGCAGGAAGTAATTTCAGTTGTAGTTCGAAGAAAAATGTAGAGAAACATATTTATTCAGTTCAAGATAATTAAAAGCATTCTTAAAAGAAAATAATGTTAGATTTTCACTCGAAAGTTATAAACTTATTTCTAGGTGTTCAGTGGGTAAAGAATAATTTCGTACTGACTGAAGAAATATTATTTATTTTTATTGGAATTTATAAGATTAAAATAGACTCGAAATTAAATTTTTAAAAAAAGCTGATGATTTATCTGATTTTAATTGACCAAAAAATGTATTATCAAAGTGTTAAAAATGTATAATCAAAAAATATATGATTCTAATTGATCCAAAATGTATTTTTAACAATCTTGTGGGGAAAGCATTTCTTAAATTATTTTAGGTTTTGATCATTCAAATCTTTTGCAATAAGTCAAATATCATCGTCAGCAAAATCTCAAAAAAAAAAAAAAATTTAAAACGAGGACGTTTAAGATAATTGGTCAATAAGTGCATTAAAAAATATACCCTTTTTTTCTTTTTTTTTCTTTTCTTTTTAGCACAAAAATTAACACTTTTTTTAAGTATGTAAATCGGTTATTTATCAGATAGATAGATTTGATACTGAATAACCCACAAGGGTTATTTAACTGTGTGTAAACAAAACCTATACTTTACTAAATTGAATTGCTTGAATAAGAACTGTTTGACTAAACTCAGTAGTTTGAAATAGAAATGTTTTTGACAATTAAATTGTGTGCGTATGCTAAACTGAATTATTTGAGATAGAACTGTTTATTTGTAAAAAAAAAAGTGGATTTGGCATTAAATAACCTACAAAGGTTGATATGCCATAAACCCAAACAAACAATAAGCTTAGCTTAGTTTGCACAAGGATGAGATATCGTGTGAGAACTGAACTTACTAAGGCTAAGGTTATGGTCTTTGGTGTAGTTTCAAGTGAGGGCCACATCATGCTACCTCACATCTTCGAAGTCGGCTTGAAAGTCAACACCTAAGTGTACCTGGATGTGCTGAAGAGTGTGGTGATCCCCTGGTGCAATCAGGTGGCCGGTGGCAGACCCTGGGTGTGGAAGCAGGACTCGGCGCCGACCCACAAGTCCAAAGAGACCCAGGGTTGGCTTCAGAAGAAGTGCTACGACTTTGTACCCTTCTCTCACTGGCCCCCCTCTTCCCCCGACCTGAACCCGCTGGACTACTTCGTTTGGTCATACGTCGAGAATACTACGAACATGACCTCCTACAACACCAAAGCCAGCCTGATCGCCGTAGCCGGAAACTTTGTTTTCATCACCCTGTGCACGTTTAACCGTCTGGATTTGCATTTTGAGGGTACTGGCAATGGTCCTGTTGCCATAAATTGGATCGGTAGAGAGGATGTGTTGTACAGCGGCGCATCTCCAATCTCGCTCGTTGAACATTGTGTCACTTTCATACATGATAGAAGGCTTCTATCGCTCTTGGGATTTGTACACAACTGGCCAACTAGTAGATGGTCTGCAACAAAAAAGAAAACCGGTTTTCATTAAACGGAAATGAATCATGTCGTCTTTTCTAGGGCGACAATTTTATCGTTCCCCCCTGTGTATATATATATGTGTGTGTGTGTGTATGTGTGTTTGTGTGTATATATATAATATGTGTGTATATATATATATATATATATATATATATATATGTCTGTGTGTATGTATATGTGCGCGTGTATATATATATATGTGTGTGTGTGTGTGTATATATATATATATATACTTATAAATGTTTTGTGCCATTTTTTTGAGTCTTTGGTATAACTCGACCTGGGATTGAACTCAGGTCTCCCGGGCCAATGGTGAACACTCTAACCATCATGCCAATGTCCAGTACATATATGTATATGTATAATAGAATGCATGCATATTTGCGACCCTCGGTTTTATGCCTTCTTATTCCGTCAATCATCAGGCCAGAGAAAGAGATATTGGAGAAATCAAAAAATATTGTCAAAAGAATGTTCGGATTGTGTATAACTCTTTGTGTATATGTGTGTAGATTATATTTGCTTATTATTGTATGTGGCTGTATAAGTGATTATATGTGTGACTCTGATGATACGTACGCTGCGCTGCAAATTTGAGGTTATCTCTTGGATATATCAGTCACGACGTGTAGCGAAAGTCGCGACAGATAAGACTTTGAACGAATAAAAAAAAATTTACACCCATTTACATATACACTCCTTTAAACCACCCAACCGCAATTATCAAACAAATACCAAAATCAATTAGCCGCAGACTATCCGATAATTCTGCCAACATCGACATTTTCAAAAAAGACAAACACATATATGACAACGCACTAAAAAATAGCGGTTATAAACAAACACTAGAACATAGAGATAAACACCTCCAAAAAGCAAACCAAAGCACAGAAATAGAAATATAACTTCATTCAACCCACCTTACAATAAATGCGTAGCATCAAACATCGGTCGGGATTTCCTCAATATAATAAACAAACGCTTCCCCAATCATAGCTCCCTAGCAAAAGTTTTCAACGGAAACAAAATAAAGGTCAACTACAGTTGTACAAGTAACATATCTCAAATCACAAAAAGATTGAAACCATCCACAGCATCACACACTCCAAACAATGCAACTGTAGGGATAATGAAACATGCCCCCGACTGGGAAACTGCCTACAGAAAAACGTAGTGCACAACAACTCAGTCAAGTAGTTGGTGCAACAAAGAAAATATAACCACAAACTTTCCTTCTCCAATAGAAATTACATAACGAGGACTTCTTTCTCCACTCGCATCTGGCACCTAACGAACATTATCATCTCACCTACAATCACCTGGGGAAATACTAAAACTAGCCCGCACCAACAGCAAGTCATCTAAAAAATGCCTTCTTTGCCTCTACGAGAAACTTGCAATTATTATTCACCCATCACATAACACCCTGCTAAACAAAAAATCAAAAATTATATCCAAATGCAGACATGCGAATAAACATCTATTCTCACATTTCGACCAATACACATAAACCATTCACCATACCCATACCACCCCATTCCTAAAAATCCCCCACACCCCTTCACAAATAACCCCACTATGTACCCGACTCACTGGAAGTACCACTTTCTTCCATTAAACCTTTATATCCATCTCCAAGCACCCCATCATCTGTTGACATTGTTGGCTATGTTTTCATGATTGTTAGAAAAACGTCTTCACACAGTATATTTAACATATCCCTTACGCATATACCATCAGAGATTACAATAACTTATACGTAACAAAACATTAACACAACATAAACAGTAAATACAAATAGATATTGTAATCCAACACAGAATATATTCCAACATAACACTAGTATTGCATAATACTCCATAATATATTACAGTATAATATAACATATCTCCACACCACGATATTCCTTCCTCACTTATCATTACGTTCCAAACCCAGCATACATTTTCACCTATCATGCTTACACGTCAAATTAAGAGATTCATTTTCTTAATAATGCAGTTATGAAAATAATTTGCTCCTTAGTTAAAATCATCACGCCACACATATATGCACACACGCATGCGCAAAAAATCACATTAAAATGACATAGCTAATAAAAACAATTCTTGCAACGTCTTACAACATATTCACCATATTCCTAACGTACATACATAGATTACAATAACGTATACGTAGTATAACATTAACACAACATAGCTAATACAAATTATTATTGCAATCTAACACAAAACATATTCCAATATAAAATAGTAATATTGCATAATACTCTACAGTATATTACAATATAAAATGTCTCATCATCACGATATTTCCACTTCACTCATTCTTACGTTTTGATCCACCATACATCTTTGTCTATTATGCTTACAAATCAAAACTTTATTTTCTTCGTAATGCAATGATGATGATAATTTGTTCCTTGGTTAAAATCATCGTCACACGCACATGCACACACGAAAACACAAAAAAATTATTCGGTCAAACACTTGTCTGTCGGTGATGGTCTTTATTTACTGGGGGAGTTTGGGGTGGTTGATGATACACTGGATCGGCTAAATTAACTTGACCGTCGTTATGACGTCTGAAGGTTTAAAATATTGGGGGGTTATTGTTTTTTATTTGTTTGTTTGTTTGAGGAAACGAGTTCCTCTTAGACCCGAAAAACACGTCTTTCGTTCCTGACCTCAGACAGGAAAGATGTGACCTCTTTCAAGAAACTGACAATCTCTGGGTCACTGTGATTGGGAGCTGATGCTACGAGGTCGGCGTACTTTGCTATTTTCTATGCCAGACTTGAAGTAGTCATGTTAATGCTTTTGAGAGGTCTGAGAGCGAAATAGAACGAAATAATTTGGGTTATGCTGCGTAGAGTAACGTTCGTTCATCTTCAAATTAAGTCCCACTAAATGTGTGTTCTTAAATACATGGCGCACCCACTCTTCAATTTTTGACTAAACTATATATATATATATATATACAAGCATAGTTATAATTAAAGAAAACAAAAGGACGTCTGAGGAGAAACACATACTATACAAGAATACCCTGACTGGAGCCCAGGTACCTAGGCTCTGATCCGAGCCAGAAGTATCAGCGACATTGTGATCTTTGACAAGGTACACATATACTACACTTTCATCGCAGAAGTGACAGACGGATTATAAAAGAAAGAAACAGAAAGTAATACAGTTTATTCATTCATTATATATACATATATATATATATATATATATATATATATATACACACATACGAGGATCATTAAATAAGTTTGCAGACTTATTTCGTATGGGCACTTTTATTGATAGTACACACATGAAACTCTAGTCCCCTTCGAAGTAATCTCCTCCGGCTGCAATGCACTTGTTGTACCGTTCCAACAACTTCTTGAAGGCCCCATGGAAGTCCTCTTGTGTGAGCGCGTCAATGACCTTCGTCACAGCCTCTTTGATCTCCTCAATTGTCTCATAACGACAGCCTCTGAGCTTTGGGAATAACCAAAAGTCACAGGAAACAAGGTCTGGACTATAGAGAGGGCGACGAACTGTCTTGATGCCCATCTTGGTCAAATAGTCTGTGACAAGGATGGAGTTTTGGACTGGTGCATTGTCCTGGTGGAAATGCCACTGACCCGATTTGAAGAGTGCTGGCCTCTTCCAACGGAATCTCTTCCTGAAATCCCTTAAAACCTCAACATAGTAACCCTAACCCTTTGGCCAATCAACTCTGGTGTATTGACTTCCTCACTCCTCCCACACCTCTCATCATCCCTCACAGACTCCCTGCCTTCGTTGAATCTCTTATGCCACTCAAAAACCCATGCTCGATTCATGCAAGATGGTCGAAAAGCAGTCTGAAGCCTTCCATACGTTTCTGTGGCATTTTTTCATAGTTTAAAACAGAATTTTATTGCATATCGTTCTTCTAAAGTGTCCTCACGTCCTGATTGCATTTTTGAAATTCACCAGCTGTGACAATCAGTCTTTAGTAGGGTGTATTCCAATTGATGCAGTAGCTGTTCATTTGAACGCAAAATCATAAAAATTGGTCAGTCATCTTATAAGATGTATAGCAATAACATAGTGAATTTTCAAGAGTCTACGACAATTTTAAATGCCTGTACAAAAATCAGTCAGGAAACCTATTGAATGCACTACGCATATATATTTATATATATATATATATATATATATATATATTTATATATATATAGAGAGAGAGAGTCATTCACAGGCTGTTTTGTTGTATCACAACTCTGTCTGGCTAGACACGCAGGATACTTTAAGCTGGGATCGAAACCCGCCCAACTTTACCTTAGATTTAATATCTTACCGTTCAGCCATAGGACGGCTTACGTCAGCTCGGGAATTATAAAAGTAGTAAAGTTAGCGACCATAGTCGAGGGTGACCCGAAGGCTCCCTTTTCGATAGCTACTACACCAAGGTGTAGGGGAGGGCGCTACTCCATTCCCAGGATTGCTCCACTTTACCCTTGAACCGTACCTTATAATGCTGAGTGTTAAGCAAGGTGGTATCAAGTACCATTTTTAAAGTCTTTGGTATGACTCAACCTGGGATTGAACCCAGGTCTCCCGGGCCATTGGCGAACACTCTAACCGCTGGGCCACATTATATATTAGCTTCTGCTTGTTTACATTTTGCGTTACCGGATACTCGAGTGCTCAGTTCGTTTGAAGAGCTTTACATTACGCGGGTGGCAGCAGTTAATTCCTTCGCCCAAGTGAAATATATATATATTTCTAAGCCTGCTTGTCTTCGATAGGTGGCTGTATGGTCAATAACGAAACGCTTGGAGAAAAAGTAGATGGGAACGATGTTATGTACTGTTTAGAACAAATCCTGGAAATGGCACCCTACAAAACAGCAATTGTATGGTCACTTACCTCCCATCTGACAAACTATCCGAGCAAGAGATACTTGGGACTGCCGGAGAAATAAAGACGAACTCATAAGTGACGTTCCTATACGTGGATACATTTCTGTTGGCCGACCAGCAAAAACTTATATTCATCAGCTCTGTGCAGACACTGGGTGCCGTCTTGAGAATTTACAAAGAGACGGATAGTGAGAGAAAAAGGAAGAGAGTTTAGGGAATCCGTTCTCTTAGCTCGCTTTGATGACGATGATGTATATTCAAAGGTCAAAGTGTCCCCCAATTTGCTCAACACAATCTTAGGTAGTAATTAGATAATTTTAGTCGGCTTGTTTCGCAAATTCTCACGAGACCTCATTTTAAAAAACCTCTCGAGATTCTTCACATACACGCCCCCCTCTCATTTTTATCGTTCAGTTTAGACTGACAATTCAACTTAATGTGACCTTTTGAAATAAAAAAAAAATGGGGTAAAAATAAAACAAAACAAAATGAAAAAAAAAATGAAATGCTGAGTTTTACAACTGAGAGAGAGAAAAGATAAATAAAAAAGACGGCAGATTCTGTGGGGAGGTTTTGATTTGTTTTGAAAGGGGTAAAAGTAGGAGGGGGGTTTGATTTTCTCAGAAGTTAAAAACCCTAAACGAGATCAACAATTTCTTCTCCGAACAATTAGCGAAGCAAGTTTATCTTGTAGACCAATTTATAATAATGTAATGAGTTTATCTATAAACACCCAAATACCACAGCCTCATGCCAGAATAAAAGAGAATTAATAAATAACTGGGATCCTCTCCGTAGAGAAATTGTTTTTAAGATAATCCACTATTATCAATTCGGACCAGGATTATCTTTCACCATTCTAATTCTCGTTGCTTTTTATCTCAACCCACTTGCAACCCAATAAACTCTTTATATGTATAATACGACCGGTCTATTGGTCCTAATGGATTGAGTGTTTGCCAATGGTCCAGGAAGCCGGGGTTCAATCCCAGGTCAAGCCATACCAAAGACCTAAAAAATGGTTCTTGATGCCACCTTGCTTAACATTCAACATTATAAGGATCAAGAGTAAAGTGGAGCAATCCAGGGAAAGGAGTAGCGCTCTCCCCTACACCTCGGTGTAGTAGCTATTGAAAAGGGAGCCTTCGGGTCGCCCATGACTACGGTCGCCATATTACTATATATATATATATATATATATATATATATATATATATATATATAACGTTTAAATAGTGTATATTTTGGCAGTGAGTTACTGTTTATACGATCTTAGTTAAATCTTAAATCCTATCGAGACCAAATAGATGTAGTTTACAAATTCACTTGTCCATTTTAAATGTGTCTCCCAAAAATAACTTTCGTAACTCTTAATACCTACATTAGCTATATAACAACCACCCTCTTTCGTCTCCTTATATACCACCTCATACTATCTGTAATAACACACGTAAATTCACATCTGCTAAAATGCAAAAACAAAAAAGTCCTCACCAATAAAAGCAAAAAAATATACATAGAAATAACAAAACGCTAACGTATTCTCGAAGCCATCATAAAACATAACATAAAAAAGCATTCAACACTAATACCAGCACTAACATACTAAACATCTTCTACAACTAATATGCTAACCAAATTATCCTTACCAATAACAAACACTTCCAAGAAAATATTACTTCCAAATTAAACATAAATCAACAAAACCTACAATCCTGACTTACAATCAAGTATCGCTGAAAGGACCGGTTCCTGCAAGATCATCTAAGTTAAGCATTAATGAGCCAGTACAATTCTTAGATGCGTGACAACCTACTATAAACAACCTGAGACCTCTGTGCCATATATCAGCAAAGCTTAGTAAACAATAACAATACCTACAATCCTGACTTACGGTAAAGTCACTGAAGTTAAGCGGTAATCAACCCGTTCAATAATTAGATGAGTGACGATTTTAGCAACAAAAGGTACTGTAAATAACCGGAGGTCTGTGTGACAGTCAAAGCAAAGTTTTGAAAAAAACAATACTTACAATCTCACTGAAGATAATCAATCGATATGATTGAAAACGATAGGGAACAGAACCTCGGGCAACTTCTCAATCCCTTCGATCTTGATACAAAAAAAAAATAGCAAGAAAGCAAGTGTCCTGTAGGTGTAGTGGCTAACGTGTCGAGCTGTGAAATCGTAGTAAGCAAGTTCGAGCTCCAACTGCACTATTACTTTCACTTTCGGACTAATACCCTTCGGGAAGATATGAACCCTCCTACCCGCCAGCTGTGGGTTAAATAGTATCATTGCTGTTTATGAACAATGATGGCTTAGGTAGTAAATAAACCATGATGATTGATATCCCATTGAATAAAACAAAACAATCATACCAACTAAGAAAGCTAAAGAGAAAATAAAGGATCATAAAAAAAGGTTAACCCAACTTGAATACACAATATATATTTAACGTGTGTGTTAGTTTATTTATCGATGCGCGAATATGGCACAAGGCCGTTTTTAAGGTGGGTCCGGTCGCAGGGCCGAAGCCCACACGCGTCCGGCAAGGCCAAAAATACGTACGGCCCCGTCGGCATTCCCCTTATTAGGGGCGCCTCAGGCGCCGGGCAATAAACCCAACCACCGAATGGGGTAAAGCCTGGGGGTGGCCCCCTGAGGCCGAAGGAAATAACCAGTGCCGGGGCACACCCGGCCCGATCCGTGCTAAGATCAAATACGTCCGGCCGAAGTGCGACCCAACAATTGGAGACCAATACCTAAAAGTATGATCTTTTAACGTGTGTTAAAAGTAATTTCGAGTCTTATAAGAACCCTTTTCGTAATTCTTTTTTTCATCAAATCTTTTCTTTTTTTTTTTTTTTTTAAGATGAATCATTTAACCCTTTCCTGACTGATTTTATTTCTAGATCTTTGTTTATATCTCTGCACGGTTACGCGGTATTCTTAGATTCATTTATAAACAAACGCACCTGTTTGTCCGAACAGATCTGGTTGTTCATTCTGAACAGGGTTAATAATTCGATTTACGTTATTTTCTAGTTCTTTAAATACAGAAAGTTCATCTGTTTTAAGTAAACAGAAATTTCCCTGCCAATCCAGCTATTTTTGTGAGTTCGTAAAGTTGTCTTTAGCGGTATTTGTGATATTCAGCCACACAATGTACGTTAGTTAATTTGTTTTAACGTTAATATTGTTAAACCCAAGATTCCAGGACTCAAACTTTAATAATTCATTTCTTTTATTTCCAAACTGATCTCTGTTAAGACCTTAGACTGATCTTCTCTAAAGTAATTTCAGAAGATCACACGTTTCGAAGCCGTCCGTCATCCCGTATGTATTATGACGACCCATTCTGTATCCATTATGACAATCCAATTAATCCATTATGACAATAGTTAAACGTTAGTGTAGCTTTTTATTACGTTTTCTTTTTTTAAGTTTTTTTTAGGGGGTATATTTTATTTATTAATTTTTTTCTCATGGTCCAACTAAATACTAATGATTTTTTAAACAGATCTATTTGACCAATAGATGAGACTCTAACTCTCACTTTGGCTCTAGAATAGACCTAGAAGTAAAATCAATGAAGGGATACGCTACTCTCCCTAAATCTCCTGAACTATAGTCTCACCAGTCATACCTAGGACATCCTTTTTTTAGGGGGAATTTTACCCTTACTGGGGATACAGTCAGCGTATTTTAAGTGTCACTGACAAAACGTAAAACAAAAGAAAGAAAAAATTGACAAAAAAACAATGAAGCAAAACGAATGAGAAAAAAAAAAGGAATAAAAAAAATGAAGTAAAAAGAAAGAAAGAACTCTGAAATAAGGGGAATGAGATAGAAAAAGAAAGAAAAAATTAACAAAAAACAACGAAACAAAACGAATGAGAAAGGAAGAAAATAACAAAAAAAACAATTAAGCCAAACGAATGAAAAAGAAAGGGAAAGAAAAACGAACGAAAAATTTTGAAGCAAAGAGAACATGAAAGAAAATGAAAAAAAATGAAGCAAAGAGAAAAAGAAAGAAAGAGTAAATACCCTGAAACAAAAAAAATGAGAAAGAAAAAAGATGAATTAACGAAAAACAACGAGGCAAAAAGAATGAGAAAGAAAGAGAATCAAAAATTAATAACGCTAAGAGAAAAAAAACGAAAACAAAAAAAACGAAATAACGGAATTTTTCTGAGTAATAAAACAAGGTTTTCAATATCATTTACCCATAACTCCCAGTCTCATATAAAATCAAACACATTCAAGACCTTTTTACAACCTGATGTCTGCAGTAGTTGTGTATTCCATCCCCACCCCCGGTGCCATTTATCTCAGCGTTCGATTTTTTGTGTCATATACAACAAAAGCTTGAATATCTACTTAGCTTATGTGTCATCCAATATGATAATAAATGTCAAACATTTTACCCTTTACAACTTTGTTTTAAACCAATCGATTTTCTTTTTGTATTTTGAAAGGAATTCCATTTTTTTTATTAAAAGTTTTGTAAAATGCCAGCAAGTATAGAGTGTTATTCACATGTCGTTCTTTTTCTTTTTTCTTTTTCTTTTTCTTTTTGCTTTATTTTTGTTGCTGTTATTCTACGAGTATAGAAAATGACATGAAAGTGTTTCGTGAAACATTGTAAATTAATTGTTGGTAAAAAGAAAAACGAAAACTCTCCATACCATTGAGCTATGTACGTGATCGACTTATAGACAAGTATATTCGATATTCATTGATCCGTCGATAAGTTTTGTAATTGATGTTTTTTGTTCCCGCACACTATCTCGTTCTACTACTCTCTTTATCTCTCTCTCTCTCTCTCTCTCTCTCTCTCATATATATATATATATATATATATAACCGGCGCATTGGCTTAATGAGTAGAGTATTCGCCAATGATCCAGGAGACCAGGACTCAATCCCAGGTTTAGTCATACCAAAGGCTCAAAAAATGCTACTTGATGCCGCCTTGCTCATCACTCAGTATTATAAGGTACGGATCAAGGGTAAAGTGGAGCAATCCAGAGAAAAGAGTAGCGCCCATCCCTACGCTTCGGTGTAGAAGCTATCGAAAAGGGAGCCTTCAGGTCACCCTCGACTGAGGTCGCCAATTTTACTTACACACACACACACACATATATATATATATATATATATATATTCTGTTTGTCTTTCTTTTTCTCGTCGCTTTTCTACCATTCTCTTACTCTATATTTTCTTTGCCATCTTTCACCTCTTCATCTTTTTGTTTCTCTCTTCTTCGTTTGGTTCTCTCTCTCTCTCTCTCTCTCTCTCTCGCGCGCGCGCGCGGTCATTCATTGTCTACTTTTTCTCTTTTTGACTCTGTATTTAATCTTCCGTACCTCTCTCTCTCTCGTAAATCTGTATAAAATGCTATTAGATTTGCCAGTGTACCTATAAAAGAACAATCTTTTTAGCTATTTTCATTGCTAGCTTTAATCGTTTCATGTAATTAATTTCTCATTATAACGAAATTTTAATTGTCGTTAAAAATAATTGCTTTCTAAAACGATAATTTATTAAGCAAATCTACATCTAACATTGTTTTGTTTTATTTTTGTTTGTTTTTTCAGGTAAGTAACTTTTTAATCAAAAGAAGTTTCAAGACAGTAAGCAATAATTAAAAAAATCTTTTTTCATTAAAATAATGTACTGAATTTTTAAGTGATTAATTCTCCGCCGAAATTAGTTCATTATTACTGTTATTGATTGACCTTGTGTCATACAAGACCCGAAGGGAAATGGTGATCTTTTGACAAAATATGATAACGCAGACATTGAGGCTTGCGGTACAGAAATTGTTGAAAATTTAGCCTGGCAGTCAAATTGTAAAGATTTCGATACCCTTCAACAGTAGCCGAATTATTAAAGATATGTACCTGACTTATTCTGAGACAAGTAAATATTTACAAATTTTAAAAAATACTGTTATTCACTATCATTATCAAAGCGGGCCGACAATACAGATTCTTTCTCTCTCTCTCTCTCTCTCTCTCTCTCTCTCTCTCATCACAAATGGCAAGTTCTCTAGACGTCACACAGTGTCCCCACAGAGCTAATGACTGTAAGTTTTTTGCTAGATGGTCAACCCTGGTGTGTCCACATCTAGGATTGTATAGAAAAAACGTCGCTTGTGAGTTTGTCCTTACTTCTCCAACATAGTATAGGAATGCATTGCAAACGGGTTTAATAGAATTCATTCGAAAATGTTTTACTATAGAAATGCATTCGAAAGGGTTTTACTGTAGGAATGCATTACAGATGGGTTTAATTGAATTCATTCGAAAGCGTTTTACTATAGGAATTCATCAGAAAGAGCTTTACTACAGGAATACATTGGAAAGGGTTTTACTATAGAAAAGCATTAGAAAGGGTTTTACAATAGAAATGTATTGGAAAGAGATTTTACTATAGGAATGCATTACAGATGGGTTTAATTGAATTCATTCGAAAGCGTTTTACTATAGGAAAGGGCTTTACTACAGGAATACATTGGAAAGGGTTTTACTATAGAAAAGCATTAGAAAGGGTTTTACAATAGGAATGCATGGGAAAATATTTTATTATAGAAATACATGTGAAAGGATTTTATTATAAAATGCATGAGAAAGGATTTTATAATAGAAATGCATGGGAAAGGGTTTTATAATAGGAATGCATTGGAAAGGGTTTTATAATAGGAATGCATTGGAAAGGGTTTTATAATAGGAATGCATTGGAAAGAGTTTCACTATAGCAATTCATGTTGTCAAGTTTTACTATAGAAATGTATAGGGAAGCGTTTTACTATAAGAATGTATTGGAAATGATTTTACGATTGAAATTCATTGGAAAGGGTTTTATGATAGGAATGCATTGAAAAGAGTTTCACTATAGCAATTCATGCTGTCAAGTTTTACTATAGAAATGCATAGGGAAGCGTTTTACTATAAGAATGTATTGGAAATGATTTTACGATTGAAATTCACAGGAAAAGGTTTTAAAATAGGAATGCGTTGGATAGGGTTTTACAATAGAAATGCATTGGAAATGATTTTACGATTGAAATGCGTTGGAAAGGTCTTTACTCAAGGAATGCAATGAGAAGGGTTCTACAATAAAAATGCACTGGAGAAAGTATTTTTGGTCATACTTATGAGAGACTGGTAGGTTTAGCACGGTAACACAGTTTGCCATAATAAACAGCATGCCCCATTATGAAAATACTTCATCTCAAAACAATTATTGTTCTTATTGCGATGAGGAATTCAATTCGCTCACAATACGCCTCAGAAGTTAAAAACCATTGTCTTGAAATACTTATTCTTCATCGAGATTGTAGCTCATTGGATTTGTCTTTGTTTTGCCAATTGAACGTGAGTCTCTTTTGTTTAATCGTCTTTCTTTCCTTTTTTTAACTTTCTTTTTTTAACGATATCTTTTTTTATCGTGTCTAAATTCGACTTTTTATTGTTTGTTTTTCTTTAGCGTACGTACTCAGATATTTTGTGGGTTTGGTTTTTTTATTTTTTTATCTACTTATTCATTGATTTTTACAGTGAATTAAATTGAATTGTTAAAAATCGATTGATTATTCAAGGTGGCACGGTGATTATCAGCACGGAAAATGGACTCGGCGGCCAGAGTTCGAATTTCAATTGTGACTGCTTGTACTCATTTAGCACTTGTGAAAGGATCAAATACACACTGACTCATAGCCAGGTATTTTGACTGATAGTCTTATCACTAGCATGTCACGATAGTTGATGGAGGGAATTAACGAATGGGCACTTAAACCATTCTCTTTTAACTATTCAAGACACTAGTCAGTGTAAAAAAAAATACTTTTATTGATAACCTTAACAGAAGACTATCATTCAGTTTTTTTTCTTTTTGTTCTTCGTTGTTGTTGGGGTTTTTTGTTTGTTTTTTGTTTTTTTGTTTCTTTGTTTTGTTTTTTTTTGTTTTGTTTTTTTCTTACAGTTAAAGGGTATTCGTTTTAAAACTTTTTCCAGGCCGATCTATCAGATTTCTGCTCTTTCGGTTGGAGTAGTGGAATACACAGACTGCACTTCTGCAGTGGGGTAAGACCCCACCTCCATCAAACGAGTGTTCTTTTTCACAACATTACCTACACTGGTTATTTTGTTGCGTCTAATTTATTTTTGCTTTAATGTCATCATCATCCTCATCATCATCATGTCGTGCCGCTAGCATGGATATCCCTGACCCTCTCTTGCCACTTTTCCCTATCGTTCATCGCCTCTGATAAGTCTTCAGGGCTACATCCCGTATCCTCACATGGCTGCTGTATGTATGTTCGAGCTGGTCTTCCTGCTTTTGCTCGGCCATATGTGGGGGTCCATAGGAGTGCTTTAATGTAGTTTGTTCTTATAACATTGTTTTGTGCTGCTATAAGAAAAAAAAATTCAGTTTCTCTCGTAAGGTTTTTACTTTCTTAACCATGACCAAGTCTTCTCGAGTGAGATTTCGCTTGTGAGTCGCTCGAAATATCCATACAAATGCTTTTTTTCCCATTTTTGTTTTCTAGTTATTGTTGTTCTGTTGATCATTGTGTTGTTTATGCTATTTCTTGTCGCAAATTATTATTATTATTATTATTATTTGTGCTGTCACAAGATTGTAAAATGTCAAGTCCAAGACAGACAAAATATGTTAACAATGTAAAACAACAAGACTGAACAAAAGAGGTATCTGAACTTGTCACACAGCTCAAATTTGTCATTAAATACAAATGCTGTCGTCAATCGAAACTGTTGTTTTTTTGTTTTTTTTGGTTGGGTGGGGGTCAGACCTTATTCAAAGAAACCTGAATACCACCTTTTAAGCTCAACATCGTCATTTCATATTTATAGCAGTTATATTATGTTTATTTGCAAATGAAGAAATCAATAGCCAAGCTTCGATTGCATTTAAACTTTAGCTTTCCTTGGAGGTGTCACAATGGCCAGGAGAAACCCTTGGCTTAAAAAACAATGAAAGGCGTTCATATATAACCATGCTTGCCAGACATACCTAAGGGTCATTAGGACTAAGGAGATTCTCGTTGTGTAATGGTTATCGTCGTAGGGAATGGACACGGTGACCCGAGTTCAAATCCTGATCGATGATGATTGCATTTCACATTGCGCTAATACCCTTGGGAAAGGTATAAATCGAACTATTCTCCCTCCAACGTTTGGTAAATTATTGGGCAGACTGAGCTCTTCAACCCTGGGATGGTAACCAGTCTTGGAGAACAAAAGCTCTAAATTCAGACCAGTTAAATTCCGCTTAAAAAGTTGACTGTGTCAGCTCCTCTTAGGGTCATTATTTGATAAAACTGTTGTTTTTGCATTAACATGTGCATGAAATTATGTATATACATGCACATATATACAATTCATATGCACACAAACATGTGCATCCACATGGGGTGTTTGACATAAGGCTATAATGTTAGAGTGCTCAGTAATTACCAAACCTACTATAAATCCCTGATCAGCGAGTGTTCTGTGTTAAATGATTACAATTCAGAAAATGCATTTTTCATAATTCAATCAGATACAAAAAATATAATTTGGTGGGGGGTGACCTCGTGGTGTTATGGTTAAAGCGATGGACTGCGGAATTGTAGTAAGCAAGTTCGTACTCAAGTCGCGCTATTACGTTCACTTTTTGGAGGTGCCCGTGGTGTAATGGTTATTGTCGTAGGAAATGGACACGAGTTCAAATCCTAGACGAGACTGATTGCATTTCACATAGCACTAATACCCTTGGGAAAGGTATGAATCCAATTATTTCTCCCTCCAGCTATGGGTAAATAGTAGGACAGACTAGTTTCTTCAGCCTTGGTGAGGCAACTAGTCTAGGAGAAGGAAAACTCTGAATAACTCTAGGAGAAGGAAATAAGTCTAGGAGAAGGAAAACTCTGCTAAACTCCGCTTAAAAATTGACCTTGTGTCATATCCTTCCCGAGCGGAGGGGTTGGGTAAATATGATTATGTTCACTTTCGGACGAATACCCTTGGGAAAGGTATGAACCCCCTTATCCTCCTAGCTATGGGTTAGATAGTACCACTACTATTCTTCAAGGAGAATAGCTTTGGCATTGAATAACCCACAAAGGTTAATATGCCATTAAACAAAGAAACTAAACCAAACCTAATAATTTTTGCCTTCAATAAAAATACCTGTAAAACAACCGTTTATTTTGTTTATAAATTATATCTACATATTCGTAGAATTTATTTATGTTTATATATACGTCACATAATTCCAGTAAAAACGGTGCATCATTGCAAGATTTTTATTTGAACATTAAACTAAAAATGAGAATAAAACAATTTCCAGTCTAATTTGCCACTGAACGTCAGTTTTCTAATTCTCGATATAACAGAGATAACTATGAAACTAAAACCCTTCATGCTGGAGAAGCAGGGACGAACTCATAAGAGATGTACTCTTATGGACCCCCACACATGGCCGTGCAAAAGCAGGACGACCAGCACGAACATACATTCAGCAGCTATGTGAGGATACGGGATGTTGTCCTGAAGACCTGCCTAGGGCGATGAACGATAGGGAGGAGTGGCGAGAGAGGACCAGGGATATCCGTGCTACCAGCGCGATATGATAATGATGAGTATAATTATAGACTGTGATTACAAGAAGACCCCAACGAGAAGTCTGATCAATTCGATAAAATAAAACGGGATTTCTTCTACTCTGTGACCGTGTCCATGCTACTGTATGGATGCACACGCTAATAAAACGAATTAAGAAAAAGGCTAAATTGTCACTACAAAAGAATGCTACGAGCTATTTTGAACAAATCCTTGAAGCAACACCCTACAAAAACAGCTCTACGGCTACTTACCTCCTATCTCAAAAACCATCCGAGTAAAACGAACAAGACACGCGGGACTCTGTTAGAAAAGCAAGGACGAACTCATTGGTGAAGTTCTTCAATATTTCATCAATATTTTTTCAGCAATCAATAACGGTTTCACTTATTTTTCTCTTTTGATGTTCGTAGGATTTTCTTTTCAATTTTTGTAACAAAAACAAATCGAATCTTTACTGAACACCAGCGTTCGGCGGTTCATAGACCAAAGTCACAAATTTGACTGGAAATTGCTTTATTCTTCAAGTTAAGATCACCCTCTCGAAGAAGTTCAGAATGCGCCGATTGAATCCTCTGCAGAAGGGTAAGACTTCCCTTCAAAAAAAAAAATACACAAAGCTACTCGGGTCCCATCATGAATCAAAAATGTTTAAAAATCAATTGTATTCAATCGGACTGTGTGTTAAAAAAAAAAAAAAACTTTAAAGAAAGAACTAAACAAAAAACGAATATGAACGTATAATGAAAGCGATTCTCTAACCTCTGGGCTGAAAATAATCCAAGACGATTTGACATGTCGTTAAAATCAAGCAATCGATCAAACACAAATCGAATCATTATTGAGTGATAAATAATTGACCAAACTATTTCTATTTTATTAAGTCACTGGCCCAGTTGGCTGGGGCTGTAGAATACACCGACTGCATCTCTGCAGAGGGTAAGACTCTACCGTAACGAGTGTCCTAGATATGACACTAAACTATCTGATGGTACTATTTACCAACCCCTCCGCTCGGGTAGGATATGACACAAGGTCAATTTTTAAGCGGAGTTTAACAGGTTTCAATTCAGAGTTTTCCTTCTCCTAGACTAGTTGCCTAACCAAAGCTGAAGAACCTAGTCTGTCTTACTATTTACCCATAGCTGGAGGGAGAATAATTGGATTCATACCTTTCCCAAGGATATTAGTGCAATGTGAAATGTAATCAGTCTCGTCCAGGATTTGAACTCGTATCGCCGTGTTCATTTCCTACGGCGATAACGACTATACCACGGGCACCTAAACTATCTGATGGTGAGGCTCCAGTAATACTGGACCTTTGGGGAATGCGGAGTACCCCTTTATTGCTATCGCTCCCCAGAGTGGTAGCACCTGATAGGGTCCTATCTATGGATCAAATAGAACTAAGCTGTGTGCTTGTGCTAGACTGAATTGTTTAAAATAGAACAGTTCTAGAGGCAACACCCCACAAAATAGCAGCTGTTGGGCCACCTACCACCCATCACAAAAACTATCCAGGTTAGACGAACCAGACATGCGAGACACCGCTGAAAAAGTAAGGACGAACTCATAAGCAACATAATCCTGTGGACCCCTTCACATGGACGAGCAAAGGCAGGACGGACAGCTAGAACCTATATTAAACAGCTCTGTGCCGATACAGGATATAACCTTGAAAACCTCCCAGGAGCGATGGACGATAGAGACGGGTGGCGAGAGAGGGTCTGGGAAATCCATGCAAGCAGCGTGACATGATGATTTGGATGAAAATGGAATTGGCATTTAATAACCTACAATGGTTGATATGCCATAAAACCAAACCAAACTAAACAAACTTTATTAAGTCACAAATTTGACTGGAAATTGCTTTATTCTTCAAGTTAAAACATTTTCACGGTAACTGCGGTAACTCCCAGAACGAAAAAATATATATATTTTCAGTAAATATCTTAGCGGCAACCATGTCACACAACAGGAATTTCATCTGTTGACGAAGGGCTGTATCGCTTCTATTTGTACCAACCATAGGACAATCCCTTATTGTCGGTAAAAGGGCTTGAGCGTGTGGGTGACAAATGACTTGTTTGCTTCCTCTCCTCCCTCACCGAAACTTCTCGTTACTGAGAGATATTTTTTGCTATATTACTGACCCGGGTGTATTTGTTACAGTGTAACAAATACACCCGGGTCCCACCTATATGTCAAATAGAACTGTTCAATTTTTTACAAAGGATTATAATCAATACGAAACAGAATTATCAGTGTTAGATAGCTTTCCTTGAAACCATTTAACTCCAGGCAAAGATTTTTTTTACCAACAAATTATTCGCTTTCAAATCATAGACATGAATATGATTTGCTATTAAAGGATTGATATGCTATAAAAAATAACCAAACAAAATCAAATACACCCCTAAACATAATATGGATTGGTTTGTTCTGGTTTATTTGTTTAACGGCATTTCAACTTTTTATGGTTATTTAGTGCTGAAATTTTAGTTTTTTGTTGATTACAAGTATAACTATTTATATTTTCAACGTTTCCTTGCAATCATTTTTAATGCACTTATTTTATTTGTCTGAAATCATTTATTTACAGTTATATGGTATCAAGTATTCCTATCTAATACAAATAATTTGTACACAGTTGTATGGTATAAAGTATTCCTTATCTAATACAAATAATTTACACACAGTTATACGCTATCAAGTATTTCTTATGTTCACAATAAAATGGTTTAAAGTAACTATTCCTATTTCGGAATAACCATTTTTCCACACTGTTATAAAGTTTCAAGTATTCCAATCTAACGCCAATAATTTAGTCTAAAGTAACTAATAATAATCTTTAGTAAACAATCCTAGCTTCAAGTACGGCCTCGCTGGCAGAGTGTTCACTAATGGTCCGGAAGACCGGGGTTCAATCCCAGGTCGGGTCATACCAAAGACTTTAAAAATGGTACTTGATACTTCCTTGCTTAATACTCAGCATTATAAGGTACGTATCAAGGGTAAAGTAGGGCAATCCAGGGGATGGAGTTGCACCCTCCCATACACTTCGGTGTAGTGGCTATTGAAAAGGAAGCCTTCGGGTCGCCCTCCACTAAGGTCGCTAACTTTACAACTGTATGGTTGCAAGTAATCCTATCATTTACAAATAGTTTTCAAACCGATAGTGAGAGATGTCCCCGTGGTTCTGAGACTAACGTGCTGGAAGACGAAATCTTAGGAAGCAAGTTCGAACTCCAGCCACGCTTTTACATTCACCTGGGAAAAGTATATAGCTTCTTATCTCCACCCCATCTGTTAGTTAAATAGTATCGCAACTGTCCTACTTCAAGAATGGCCTTAACATTAGATAACCGACAAAGGCTGGTGTAACATTAAAGAAAGAAAGCTGACCAAACCATTTTCGATATAAATTAACAATAATTAATTCTCGAAATGTACTACTTTACATTTAAACCTAATTTCAAGATAACATTTATAAATTTACCAAACCCTTCCGTACAAACAGGTTGTGACACAAGGTCAATTTTCTCAGAGTTCAACAGGTTTGAATTCAGAGTTTTCCTTCTCCTAGACCGGTTGCTATACCAAGGTTAAAGAGCCAAGTCTACCCTACTATTTACCCATAGCTTGTGGGAGAATTAATGGATGCATACCGTTCCTAAAGGTATAAACGCAATGTAAAATGCCGGCCCAGTCGGCTGGGACTGCAAAATACACCAAACGCATCTCTGCAGAGGGATAAGACTCCCCCAACGAATGTCCTCGATAGGGCACTAAACAATCTGATGGCGAGGCTCCATGAATACTGGAGTTTTGGAAAATGCCGAGTACCCCTTTGTTGCTATCGCTCCCAAGTCCACACTGGCTCGTAATGGGAGCATCTGATAGGGTCCTATCTATGGGTCAAATAGAACTCAACTGTGTGCTTGTGCTAGACTGAATTGTTTAAAATAGAACGGTTTATATGTATGAAAATGGATTTGGCATTAAATAACCTACAATGGTTGATATGCCATTAAACCAAACCAAACCTATGTAAAATGTAAAGTCTCGTTCAGGATTTGAATTCGGGCCGCCGTGTCCATTTCCTACGACGATAACCATTACACCAAGAGCGGTTCCTAATTATCAAAGATATCATTTATTTCATTATGCGTTATTATATTTCAATATAGATTTTTTTTTTTTTTTTTTTTTTGCTTTGCTTTGCTTTAACGAACTATCCCCTCCCAACGTCAAAGAATCAAGACTCATGTACCTGCCCCAGAAAGAGAAATAGTGGGGTGATGGGGAGGAGGAAGGAAGAAAGACAGACAAAAAAGATTCGAAAAAGTACAATGGCGTTCTGCGTTCGAGCGAGACTCTGAATGCAAGATGCTTGCGCAACAATGTACCGGCTGTCAGCACTTTAGAAGAGAGATCGATCAGTAATTTGATATTCGATTTATTTTTTGAAAAGTTTCCAATCTTCAAGAGATGCTTTCTTTCGACTTTTTGTAACTGGAAAGGAAATTGAAAAAAAAATAAAGAAAACGTGGAGAGCGGTGAATGCTTTGGATAGGACATTCGACACTGTCGAATCTTTCGCTAATGAATTGAGACATTCAATTGTTATTCTCAACGGCGAGATGGCTATTATTTCATGATAGTTGATTGAATTGGCGTCGGAGATTGTCTTGCCTCAGGCGGTTTTACAAGCAGGTCTTATTGTATTTTCATTTTTTTAATCATTATCACAAGAATCATTAATATCTTCTGCTTTCTAGCAGTCACTGAAACCAGAAATTAGTTCTCGAGTCTTTGCCAACAGTTTCTGGGTATACAAACATGGCTCCGAATCTTGGTGAGCGGGTTCAGTTCCTCGATAGGACAAAGCTCTCTACTATGAATGTTTCTGTTTAACGTTATTATCGTTGTCCTGACGACGCCCTTACGTGGAGAAATTGAGAGAGAGAGAGAGAGAGAGATCTAGAGGATGGGAAAGAGAAAAAAGAAAAAGGCTGACAATGTGAGAGAGAAAGAGAGAGAGATGCAAGAAGAAAGAGAGGCAAAGAGAGAGGTAGAGAGAGAAATGGGAAGACAGGCAGAAAGAGAGAGGTGCAGAGCGAGATTTTGAGGATGGGAAAGAAAAAAAAATAGAAAAAGGCTGAGAACCTGAGAGAGCGGGAGATGTGGAGAGAAAGAGATCTTAATGATGGGAAAGCGAGAAAAAAGCTGGGAACATGAAAGAGAGGTGCAGAGAGAGAGAGAGAGATCTTGAGGATGGGAAAGAGGAAAAAAAGAAAGGGCAGTGAACGTTAGAGTAAAAGGTGAAGAGAGAGAGAGAGATTTGCAGATATATATATATATATAGAGAGAGAGAGATCTTGATTGATGGGAAAGAGAAAAATATAAAAAAGACGTCTTAAATAAGGAAGTTGACTAGTTGAACAGAAAGTTGCCACTGCGAAGTGAGGAGGCGCGCTTAGCGTGACGGTTAAACCCTATAGGAAAAGGAATCGGTGACCAGTTCAAATCCTGGACATAGTGCTCAGCTGAGAAAATTTGATTCATGACTTTTCCGAGCATATTAGTGCGAAGTCAACACAAATAGTCTCCTTTGGGATTAGTAACTTAGCTCACTATTTCCGTTTTCCAGGCTGCTAAACATTAAATGAACCAGCACCTCCAATCTTCTAAAATTACAATTAAAAAAAAATGTTTTTTATGATTTAATTTCATAGTTTTACATTAGCTTATTTTTTTCACTGATTTCGAGTCTTTTTCGCCAGTTTTAACTCTCTCTCTCTTTCTCTCTCACACGATCTATCTATGAATCATGTTATTTACCAAGCTTTTTGCTCAGATGTGGCACAAGGCTGAATGGATGGGGCCCCCAATGACTCGAACTCTCTCTTGCAGGTTTACTAGTTAAGCTTGCTAACCATTACCCTAACCGAGGCTTATGTATCTGTCTGTTTGTCTATCTGTCTGCCGTTTTCTTTTTTTCTCTTCTCTCTCTCTCTCTCTCTCTTTCTTTTTTCTCTTTCCCTCTCCCTTCCCTTTTTCTTTTTTTTTCTCTCTCTCGGCTCTTTTCTTTTCTCCTTCTCTCTCTTTCTCTCTCTGCCTTTTTTCTCTTTCCCATTCTCAAGATCTCTCTCTCTCTCTGCCTTTTTCTTTTGTCTCTTTCTCACCTTCAAGATCTCGCTCTCTCTCACACACACACACACGTCTTTTCAGACTTTTTTCTTTTTTTCTCTTTCCCTCTCTCATTCTCAAGAATAAAGTGACACACGATCGGCCGACTCTTCACTCTGTGTTGTTAATATTATTGTTGTTGTTGTTGCTCATAATTTCGATGCCTTTATCATGGAGACTATATTAAGTTTGTATTTTTATTATTACAAACCTTTTTGGTATTTGATGAATCATCAACTCTGCCTGGCTTACACTGTCGAGGTCTATAAAGTAGGCAGATAGTCAGCTTGTTATAGTTCTTTAAAAATAAATAGTGGGGAAAAAAAGCAGTCTACAGAAAGCAAAGCCTGATCGGTGGGTAGATTAGACTGCAGAAAAGAACTGTTAGTGGTTGGCAGTAAATGTATTTCGGGCCAGTTGTGTAACTAGTTTACCAACAAGTGTACTATCTGACCTACAGCTTTTTTATTGTTGTTGGGGTTTTTTTTTCTTTGTGGGGTGGTTCTCTTGCATTGATGTGTCGTTCAGTCATAGCTCATTTAGTAAAGACGGTTAGGTTATCTTTTAACCTTAGAACAGCCGTCATTTTTTTTTTTTTTGTTTCTTTTCTTGTTTTTTTTTTTGTTTTGTTTTTTTTACAGAGCAAAGTCATTGCCGTAATCATTTGCGTATAACACACATTATTATCTTTGGACTACGTAGTTATCGAGAAAAAAATCATTTATAATATGCACTGATATATATATTTTTTTAGAATTTTTAGTACTTAAATCTGACCGAAATTTTGTTCAACTTCCTACCCGTCCCTATTTGCAGAAAAATAAGGATTTATATAGTTTACCTTATGTCTTAAAACACAAAGTTTACACAGCTTTAATTTACGAAGCTTTTCGCTTCGATGTGGCACAATGCCGTATGAATGGGGGCACCCAATGAGACTCGAACTCACTCTTGCTTGTTTACAAGTCAAACTTCCTAACCATTACACTACCCGAGATGCCCACGTTTACATAATATTTAGGACAAATGCACAGACATATTTACACCAAAATACAACGAATTTGGGGAGAAAATTAGTTCACATTAAGAGAAACATAATTATCAACAAACACACATTCCAGTGGATATTTCTCTGTAAAGGCGTAAAACAAATTAGTTTGGACAAATGATAAAAGTTTCAGTCATCTCGTCTCGGATTTGATGTAGCATGTGGCCGGAAAAAAAGTTCTTGTGTATTATACGCACCCCTAAATTCTGGGCTGAAAAATCTGTAAAAAAAAAAAAAAGTGTAGTACTCTGAAAATAGGACTTCAAAAATATGAAGCTTTCAGTTTTCAATCTTTACTCACATCCGAACGGAATAAAGGAATATTTCTCGTTTCCTAATTAAAAACAATTTATTTTTTAAACCTAAAGCTGAACTTACTACTTAGTTACTTACTAAGCTTAAATGAAGACATCACAAATAGAAGTAGAAAGATTATGTTGTCACCACCACTTAAAATTTGGTATTCGAAGACCTGGATTTGAGCCGATGGTCTCAATTGGAAATAGCCAGCAATCTTAATCACCAGGCTGGCCATAAAGGCTGTAACATCCGAAGAATGTCTCTTAATCCATAGGATTTTTGCAAAACTCATTGATGCCGAGGAGTCCCCGTGGCGTGGTGGCTAAAGAGCTGGACTGCAGCTTCGAAGTAAGGGAGTTCGAAATTCAGTCGAGCAATTGCGTTCACTTTCGGACTAATGCCCTTGTGAAAATTATGAGCCCCTTTATCATCCCAACTATGGGTTAAATATCATCACTGCTGTTTCTCTACAAGATATGGCTTTGGCATTAAATAACCCACGAAAGTTTATATGCTATTAAACAAAGAAACCAAATCAATGCTGTCGTGGTTTTAATTCTTGGATCTCCAAACCTTCTGTTTGTTGCTAGTGCATCCATAAATACGGATACAATCTTCAGTTCATTGTTTTACCATTTCTAGGTCTTCAGCAAGGTCTTAGTACCCCCCTCTCTCTCTTTCTCTCTCTCTCTCTCTCTTTCTGCACATCTTGTTTTTAAAATCCACACTACCCGATCTGTCAAAGGCCAGTATGTAACATCTCTCTCTCTCTCTCTCTGTCAATCTCCTTTTTGTCTTTTTCTCTCTTCTCATTCTACTTCTTTCTTACTCTCTCTCTCTCTCTGTCAATATATATATATATATATATATATATATATATATATATATATATATATATATATATATATATATATATCCATGTCTTTCTCATGCTTGTTGCCTTTTTATTTTTTCTCTCTTCCAATTTCTGATCTCCTCTCTCTCTCTCATTATATATATATATATATCTTTCACACGCCCTTTACCATTTTCTTTTTTCTCTTTTCTCCTCTTCAGATCCCCTCTCTCTCTCTCTCTCTCTCTCTCTCTCTTATATATATATATATATATATATCTTTCTAACACTTGTTGCCTTTTTCTTTTTTCTCTTTTCCATCTTCTGATCATCTCTCTCTCTCTCTCTCTCACCCCCACATGATGTTAAGAAGAATCCCCATCATTTCGATTCGCCAGATCATTTAAGTGTAAACAAATCTCAAACTTTCAACATCTTCCGAAATATTTTCGGAAACTCTCAGTACAGCCATCTTCTTCGAATCTCTAAGTAATCCAATCTCTCTTTTCGTTCGGTAATAGTTAACGAGCTGGTATCAATGATCATCATAACTGAGTTGTACGTTCGATCCTCCCTGTGTGCTCAAGTTTGTCGCCTCGTGCCAGTAAATATCTCGCAATTTGGTTTGGTTGTAGGACAATACTCATGTTTTTAAGC
>CAUZXS010005649.1:0-60000 GCA_963585895.1 Sepioteuthis lessoniana | reverse complement strand
GCAGCCCCAGTCGACTGGGTAAAATTTTCCTAACCCCCTGGGTATAAAATAACCCGAAACAGGTTGAAATGTCGTTAAAATAAATCATCTAAATATGGACATGAGTATAATATAATCCCTTGGATTGAATAAAAAGACTTAATTAACAACAACAGTCACCTAATGAAGGCCTTATAATATAACGACAGGAACGTTGTAACGATGACAGCCGTTCGAATAAATCCGCGTTCAAATGGACACGGCGAACTGATTTCAATACCTGGCGGAGGCTGTTTGTATTTGATATAGCTTAAAACCCTTTTGAAAAGTATGATTTGTTTGTTTGTTTGTTTGGGTTTTATGGCATATTAACCTTTGTAAGTTATTTAATGCCAAATCCATTTTATACAAATAAACACTTCTATTTCAAACTATTCAGTTTAGCATAAGTACACATTTTAATTATCAAAAACATTTCTATTTCAAGCTATTCAGTTTAGTTAGTTCTAATTCAACTAATTCAGTTTAGTATAAGTATAGTTTTTTGTTTACACACAGTTAAATGTCAAAACAGTTCTATTTAAAACAATGCAGTTTAGCATAAGTACACAGTTTAGTTGTATTTGAACCACAGATAGGACCACATCAGGTGCTACCACTCCGGGCCCTAGTGGAACTAGGAGTGATGGCAATGAAGAAGTACTCCGCATTCCCCAAAGCTCCAGCATTACTAGAACCTCATAGTCAGATTGTTTAGTGTCATATCAGGACACTCGTTGGGGATGGGAACTTACCCCTCGGCAGAGAAGCAGTTGGTGTATTCTACAACCCCGCCCGATTGGGCAAGTAAAGGTATGAATCTAACTATTCTCCTTCCGTGGTTAAAAAGTTGGGCAGACTGGGCTCTTTAACCTTGGTATGGCAACCAGTCTAGAAGAAGGAAAACTGAATTCAAACCTGACCTTGGGTTACATCTTGCTCGTGCGGAATCGTTTGGTAAATACATATAGAAATGTAAAACACAGTAACTTAAAAAAACTATTCCACAAGTATGATAAGAATTCCATGTTGAATTGTTTTTTTCATTTAATAACTATAAAATAGATTAAAAATCCAACTCTCTTTAAGATCTTTGAACTATGAAAGAGAGTTTTAAATGTATTCAAGAATTAGATCTTTCTAATAACTGCTGTGTGATGTCATCTGGCGCTTCAAAGGCCAACAACATTCTCGTTAAATTCGTCACTGTTGCATGACATCAATCTCCGCTTTGTTAGAAAAACTAATGTATAAAAAGTAAGTCCACATAATTCTTTAAATAAGCTGACACTGTGAAAATCAACCATGTTCAAACCATATAAAAAAGGGCAACATTCTTGAAAATGGCTGGATACGCAACCGAAAGTGCTTGAAACCCCGAATCTTTTGAAAGATTTCTGCATTAATTCGCATCGGATTTATGATCCCTTTCTTTGTAAATAAGAAAACTCTTTTTTAACTTTCATACATTCTTCCTTGTCGGTTCTATTAAATACAAACATGCATATATATGTAGCTATTTACTAAGCTTTGCTTAGTAATCGAACGAGGTCTCATATATGAGGTACTCATTGAGGCTCAAACTCGCTACTAATTGCTTTGCTCGTCTAGTTTGCTAACCAGGTGCCTTACATACATACATATAACGTGGGTGGTGGGGTGTATCGAAATATAAAATTTCATCTGATTATGATACAATTACAAACGGGGAACATTAAAATATTGACAGTCAGACAAAATTTTGTCTCTTCGTCATACTTTACTACAATTACAACAACCGTTAATCGATGTTCTAAGTACGTAGTCTAGACAAATGATAAAGAGATACGGGGCCAGTGTGTCCCCTTGTAGTACTCCTGCTACAATGTCGAAGTATTCTGTGTCTCCATCTGGTGATCGTACTTTTACTTTAGTGTTTCTATAGAGAAACGTTATTGCCGCTACGGTTTCTTTAGGTAAGCCGTACGCTAGTAGGATTTGTTCCAGAAGCAGAAGGTACCCCGCAACAACAATTACCGACGCCGACTACGCCGATGACATAGCGATACTGGCAAATACACCTGACCAAGCCGAAACACTACTGCATAGTTTGGAACGAGCAGCAGCAAACATAGGCCTCTATGTTAATGCACACAAAACGGAATATATGTGCTATAATCAAACGGGGGACATCTCCACTCTAGACGGGGGACATCTCCCTCTTAAACTAGTAGACAAATTCACTTACCTAGGAAGCAGCGTCGAATCAACCGAAAAGGACATCGAAACGAGGTTAGCGAAAGCATGGACAGCTATCAATAGGTTATTGATTATTTGGAAATCAGACCTAACCGATAAAATGAAACGCAGTTTCTTCCAGGCAGCGGTCACATCGATACTGCTATATGGCTGCATGGACGCTAACAAAACGGCTGGAGAAGAAGCTAGACGGCAATTACACAAGAATACTGCGTGCAATCTTGAATAAGTCCTGGCGGCAACACCCCACAAGACGCCAACTATACGGCCACCTACCCCCTATCACGAAAACTATTCAAGTTAGACGAACCAGACATGCAGGACACTGCTGGAGAAGCAGGGACGAACTCATAAGAGATGTACTCTTATGAATCCCCACACATGGCCGTGCAAAAGCAGGACGACCAGCACGAACATACATTCAGCAGCTATGTGAGGATACGGGATGTTGTCCTGAAGACCTACCTAGGGCGATGAACGATAGGGAGGAGTGGCGAGAGAGGGTCAGGGATATCCGTGCTACCAGCGCGATATGATGATGATGACAACAACCGTTACAACTACGATTACACAAGTTGTTTATTGCCGAAGAATTGAATAAGAAACATTTGTCCAATACTTTAGGATAAAATTTCTACACATAAAAGCAACACGGAAAAAGAAGAAAGAATACGGTGTTCATACACACACATACCTTCAAATGACCGAGTTCACACACGTATATATATATATGTGTGTGTGTGTGTGTGTGTATTAGTCCAATTAATGACAAGTATATATTTTAAAATAAATAAGTCCGCAAATAAATTTCAACGAGGCATTTTAGGGTTTTATTTTCTCGACACGTGTTTCGGACGTCGCAGTCCTTCTCAAGAGACTGATAAAGTGTTTTAAGTTTTTAAAATACTTTAAGTTAATTGTTTTTAACGGCGTATCAAACAGCCGAGGATTATTTTATGCCTAGAGTTTTGGGAATCGCATTTGTTAAACATTTGTACTTACATTTCTTCATTAGTTGTTCCTTAGTAGCGTTTTTTTTTTTTTTCCACACGATCATTTGGAATACTAATAATCTTTAAACAGATCTATTTGACCCATAGATGGGACCCAAACACATACTACCTTATCAGACCACAGTGAGCCTGAGAGTCATGGTAATGAAGGAGTACTCCATATCTCCAGGATTGGAACTTCGCAGAACGGTGCAGTTTAATGGTTTGGTTTGGTTTGTTGGGTGTTATGGCATATCAACCTTTGTAGGTTATTTAACGCCAAATCCGTGTCAAAAACATTTCCATTTCAAACTATTCAAGCAGTTACATGTAACAATTCAGCATAAGCACGCAGTTTAAATGTAAGTACGGTTTAAGTGTCAAAAACATTTCCATTTCAAGCTATTTAGTTTACTCAAAGAATTCAGTTTAGCATAAGTATGCTGTTAGTTCTATTTAACCCATAGATAGGGCCCTATTAGGTGCTACCATTCTGGGCCAGAGTGGACCTGGGAGCGATGGCAATGAAGGGGTACTCCGCATTCCCCAAAGCTCCACCACTGCTGGAACCTCACAATCAGATTGTTTAGTGTCATATCCAGGACACTCATTAGGAGGGTCTTACCCCTCTGCAGAGGTGCAGTCTGTGCATTCTACAGCCCCAGCTGTTTAATGTCAAGAGACCTGTCACTTCTGGCTAGAATTGTTTGAAAGTAGATTTTAAAAAAAAACGGTTAGACGAGAGGTTAAGTTAAAAGACAAAGAAATATTTATTTGTCTTCATGGGAATAATTCACGTGATGGCCGTTTATTTTTAGAGGTCATTTTTAAAATTCTTGTTTATATTCCTTGACTTCGATTCTTGATCTTACTTTGTCTTTGGTTTTCAACTTTTTCATCTTTCTCTCTGGTCTCATCCTCCAAATTATACTTCTCTAAAATACCTAAGAGGTAATAGCACTATTGAAAGCAAGAACTTGGTTGGCAGACAGAATTCGAATTCAACAGACTCTAACGAAAGTGACATGAACAGCAGTCGAAATGTGGGCGCAGGTTTGCTCTCGATCTCACTTTGTGTCAACACTGCTGGTGACTAGGATCGAACTGCTTATATCAACTGTTGTAAAAGAACAACCTCAAATTTATTAGACGATCCCTTATTTTTCTCTTTTTCTTTCAGCTAACTGCTGTCTTTTTCTCGAACTACTTCTGAACCCATTACTTTTGTTGAATATAGGAGTTTGCTTTCCAGACAAAAATCCTTACTTTCCACATCGACCATCCAGTATTAAAGACATTTTTTAAAATAGGATTCTTGACTACTATGCTCTGATCGCACTGTCGACGAAGACCCAAGTTTGTTATTGAATTTTGAAAAATTTCATTTCTATCCAGAAATTTTTTAGAATTTGCCCATCCAACTGGTTATCTACTCCTTTAAAACTATTTGCGCACACATCCCAGAGTTACATGATGGAATGGTGATATCTAATAGAGACATGTAGTGTTGCATTCAAATTAAGTCATGAGCCGTTAAGCCCAGTGGAAAAACACAACGAATAAACAAGTATGATTGACTGCCATTGAACCTGTGGTCCACCTGAGACCACGGCTGTCAATAGATAATTTCTATTAGGTGACCAAAACGGTTCTGGAGTTAAAAATAAGTTGATCGGTCAGTAAGAAACACTCAATTCAAGAGGGTTAATGCTTCCTCTTGCTCTCTAACTCCTCGTCTAGTCAAGCCAATCAGCTGGGATTGTAGAATACACCGACTGTATCCCTGCAGATAAGTAACTAATCCCTACCAACGAGTGTCCCAATTATGACACCAAACTACACCTGATTGTGAGGCTCAAGTCCGGGAAATTTGTAAGATGTGGCGTACCAGTTCATTGTCATTACTCCTAGGCCTATTCTGACCTGGAGTGTTAGTAGCTGTTAGAGTTCCATCTATGGGTCAAATAGATCTGTTTGACCATTTAACTGTGTGCAAAAAAAATGACTGCTGTTGAATTGTTACATAGTAATACTTGAACATTGTGCAAATAAAACTATTGGTGTTAATAATGATGCTTGAGCCATTTAAATGTAAGAAAACAAATGATTAATACTAAATAGAATTATTTGTATTAGACATGAATGCTTAAAACTGTTTAACTTAAAGCAAAAATTAAATTTGAACGAGCCGCCGCAGGCATTGGCCTCCGTGTCAATGCACACAAAACGGAATATATGTGCTATAATCAAACAGGCGACATCTCCCCACTAGACAGAACCTCTCTGAAACTAGTAGACAAATTCACCTACCTAGGAAGCAGTGTCTCATCAACCGAAAAGGACATCGACACACGGCTAACGAAGGCATGGACAGCTATCGATAAGCTATCGATCATATGGAAATCAGACCTGACCGATAAAATGAAACGCAGTTTCTGCTGTATGGATGTACGACCTGGACGCTAACTTAACGGCTGGAGAAGAAGCTAGACGGCAATTACACAAGAATGCTGCGAGCAATATTGAACAAGTCCTGGCGGCAACATCCCACAAGGAACCAACTATACGGCCACCTGCCTCCCATCACGAAAACTATCCAAGCTAGACGAACCAGACATGCAGGACACTGCTGGAGAAGCAGGGACGAGCTTATAAGTGATGTACTCCTATGGACCCCCACATATGGTCGGGCAAAAGCAAGACGACCAGCTCGAACATATATACAGCAGCTATGTGAGGATACGGGATGTAGCCCTGAAGACCTGCCAGAGGCGATGAACGATAGAGAGAAGTGGCGAGAGAGGGTCAGGGATATCCGTGCTAGCGGCACGACATCATGATGATGATGACATAGCAAAACTTGGAATCATTTGACTTTGTGCAAATAAATTAATTGGGTTGAATAGAATTACTCATGCTAAATAACAATACTTGAAACCTCTTTGCTATGTGCAAATAAATGATTAATATTAAATAGAATTATTAGTGTTTGATAGCAATACATGACACCGTTTAATTGTGTGCAAACAACAGCAATACTTTGTGTGCAAACAAATTAGCTCTAACTTTTTTTAATAAAATTATCCTCAAACTATTCAACTTCCAAGTTTTAGCATTTATTCAGTTATACAGGTATAAATATTTAAATTTGTGCAAACAAATGACTGATGTTAGATCAAATTGTCAGTGTTGCATAGCAATACTTGAAACCATTAAACTGTGTGCAAACAAATTAGCTCTGATTTCTTTTTTAAATGTTATCTACAAACGATGCGTTTACAAATATATATGTGTGTGTGAACAGGATTTGGTATTAAATGACCTACAAGGGTTATTATACCGTAAAACATAACCAATCAATCAATAATCTCTGTTTAGTAGGACAGGGGATGAAAGGTAAAGTCGTCAAGTCATTAAATATTATGTGCACACAAAAAATGTTGCGTTGTTATTCATCATCCTAGCTTGGCAGAATTTAGAACAACTGAAAATGATGACAGAAGACTATGAATGTATTTATTCATTTATTTATTCAGCGCACGATGTAATTGAATATAAATAATTTTCCATTGATCTATTTGACCAATAGATGGAACTCTAACAGGTACAACCACTTCGGATTAGAGATGACCAAGGAGTAATGGCAATAAAGGGTTACTGCACACTTCCCTGATCTACAAAACAGAAGCCTCACAATCAGAAGCAGTTTAGCACCATACCCAGGACACCACTTTTTGGGTTAGGAATCTTACCTGCTCTACCGGGAATACAGTTAGTTAGCTGTAAACCCTACTGACAGGGCTTGGTTTTACATATATATATCGGGCCATTGGCCTAATGAGTAAAATGCTCGCCAATGCGCCAATAGGTTCAATCCCGGGTAGAGTCATACCAAAGACTCAAAAATGGTACTTGATGCTGCCTTTCTTAACACAGCATTATAAGGTAAGGATCAAGGGTAGTGGAGCAATCCAAGGAATAGAGTAGCGCTTTCCCCTTCACCTCGGTGTAGTAGCTATTGAAAAGGGAGCTTTCGGGTCACCCACGACTAATGTCGCCAACAAATATATATATATATATATATATATATATATATATATATATATATATATATATATAATGAGAATTTTTTATTTTATCGTCACTTTTCGTTGTTGCCCCAAAAATGAATGTGCATGCTGTAATCGTCCGCAGGAATTCAAATTTTTTTTAACAGTTTTATTTTTCTTATCGGTGTGAATTTGCCTGATTTAGGCAAATTCAGAAATATTCGATTGATATCGGAAGAAAATTGTTTTAGTAAGATTTAAATTGTAATTTCAGGAAGTGAAATCTTATAGATGTGTGAAAGGTTTATAGGTTCTATTGATTTCAGAAATTAAGTTTTACTAAAATTATCATCTCTCTCAGCCTCTCTATCTCTCTTTCTCTATTTTTTCTCTATCTCTTTCAATTCTTCTCGTCTCTCGTACTTTTCTATAATTCTTATCTCTCTCTCACTGACAATCATTTGTCTGCTCTTCTATTTTTTCTTTCTTTCTCTCTCTCTCTCCCGTTTTCTTTTCCTCGCTTTCTTATTTCTTTTTCTATTGCTCTTTTCTTTATTTCCTTGTTCTCTCTCTCTCTCTCTCTTGTTCTGTTCTGTTCTGTCACTCTCTTACTCCTTCTGTTACCACTTCTATCAACATTTGCCCCTCTTCTTTTCTGTCTTTCACTCCCCTCCTCTGTCTGTCTGTCTCTCTGTCTCTTTCTAATGTTCTTTCTTTCTTCGTTGTTTATATATATATATATATATATATATATATATATATATGTCCCTCCCTCGTTCTTTTACTTTTTTGTTTCTCTTTCTTTTCTTTCTTTCTCTAATTCTCTCTCTCTCTCTCTCTCTGCCCATTATTTTTTAAAATTTGGCCAAAATGTAGTTCTTTCTCATCTTTATCTCTTTTCAAAAAAATTAAATAATCTATACTTTACTCCTCAGTACATACCAGTCGGAAATTCGATCAACAAATCTGTACAGCAATGGCGCCAATTGGTTTACGGTTTCTCTGTATTTCATATCGGAAGTGGTTCTTTCTTTCCCTTCTGTTCTGCGCTTGCTCCTCATAGATCACACTCCTGCCACCATTTTGTCATCGTTTACAATAAAATCTCTCTTCTTGTAATATCAAACCTTTCTCTGCTTCTACTTCTCAACATTCCGTGTTAAATCCATCCAAATTTTCCATTTTGACTGAAAAATTCTCGCTCCTAATATTTCTTTCCGTTTTAAGATTTTTTTCTTCGTTTCTGATATTCGGTTGTTCAGTTTGTTTTGTTTTGTTTTTGTTTTGTTTTTTTTCTTTGTTTTTGCTTTTTTTCCTCATTTTTGAATAAAGACTAATTGATCATAAAAAGCACGTATTACTTAATGGCTAACATCTAATGAGTCGTTTTACGAACTGTAATTGTTTTAATCTTCTTCAACTCGCGGAACATCCAACAAAAAATCGCTAGTTTTCTGAGCTTTGATGAATAAAACACGAGTGTTAACATCCTTTCAAAAATTTCCATCCTTGTTCTATTTCTGAACATTATTGTGCTCGTAAATTTCAAAAGGTTTATTTTTTAGATATATGCTCATATTTCTTCTTATCCTTCTCAAACTCCCACCAACCCAATCAGTAAGGCTTAGAATACACAGACTATATTCCTTAATGAGTAGGAATGACACTCACCTCCAAAAAGGGAATGTCTTGGGTATAGAACTAAACTGCTTCTGATGGTTGCGTAGTGACAGGAAGTATATAATGAGAGTACGTCTTAGCAAAATGAGCCGCCGGCTAATGGACCTGCATATTTGCATACACGCACACGTGCGTATGCAAATATGAGAATTTAGAGTGAATACAGAGTAAACATAAGCAGCGATCAGCAGTCGACAAATACCGCTGTCCTCTTTAACACGTTGTCAATGATCAATGGCAGACTCGGGGTCGAAAAGCCCCCGACTTCGGCAGGGCCATCCTACGAATGGGCGAACTGCACCATTGTCACCCTTGTATAGCACTGGATGGAGCTGTCCAGTTTAAGCTATTATCAGGCATACGTGCGTGGACCTATTTTTGAGTCCATGTCCAGCTATGCTCATCAGGCCTGCATTGCACTGAGTGGGCCGATAACCAGCATAGTCCAGCAGGGCTCGAACCTCGGCTCGTGCCTGACCTTCCCCTCCCCTAACTCCCTCTATAATCGACCTTCGGGTCATTGATCTTGTGTAGGCAGAGACAAATATCAGCTGTCCTCTTTAACACGTCGTCTCACATACTTCCCCGGTTTTTTAGCTGGGCCGTCCGCCACGAATGCCAAACGGTATATCTCATGATCAATGTCAGACTTGAGGTCGAAAGGCCTCCGGCTTCAGCTGGGCAAGCTGCTTTGATAGCCCGTGGGAGGTGCCCGTGGTGTAATGGTTATCGTCGTAGGAATTGGACACGGCGACACGAGTTCAAATCCTCGACAAGACTGATTGCATTTCACATTGCACTAATACCCTTGAGAAAGGTATGAATCCAATTATTCTCCCTCCAGCTATGGGTAAATAGTAGGGCAGACTAGGTTCTTCAGCCTTGGTGAGGCAACTAGTCTAGGAGAAGGAAAACTCTGAATGTAAACCTGTTAAACTCCGCTTAAAAATTGACCTTGTGTCATATCCTGCCCGAGCGGAGGGGTTGGGTAAATATGCTTTGATAGCCCTGTATAGCACTAGACCCCTTGGCTCAGTTTAAACTATAATTTGGTATCCGTGCCTGAACTCACATTGATTGAGTCCATATTCAGCTAGGTTCATCGGGCTCGCAATGCATTAAGAGAGCCAGTGACCAGCATAGTCCAGCCAGTCTCGAGCGTCAACTCGTGCCCTCCCTTAACTCTCACTGTAAGGCGACCTTTGTGTCAAGTTGTTTTGGTTTCTTTATTTAATAGCATATCAAACCTTGTGGCTTATTTAATGCTTAAGTTATCCTCGTAGAAAAACACTCGTCGTACTATTTAACCCATAGCAGTGGGGATAAGGGGTTCATGCCTTTCCTATGAGTATTAGTCTGAAATTGAACGTTATAGCGCGACTGATGTTTAAACTCGTTTCCTACCATGTCACAGTCGAGCAGGTTGACCACTACGCCTCCCCAGACACACTGAAAGGAAATGTAGACCATATATTTTTGTATGATTTCACTTTTATTCAAATGTCAAAATATTCAGACCGGTTCTGATAATGAGTTATAGAAATACAATCGACATTTCAGAAAAAGAAGAAATTTTTTTTTGTTATTTCTCTATATGGTGGCCCAGAAGGGCCAAAACCCCAAACTTCACAAATTGTGTCTCTTTGTTTCACTTACAACCCTCTATCTAACCGAAAACCCAGTTTCCTACCTTTTGCTCACGTGTTTACACTTACCAATAAAAATCCATACTTTTTATTTAGCTCACGTTTCTTGTTTTGGTTCCAACATCTCGGTCGAGGCCACGCACCTGACCGAATCACCAAAACATGTCAATCATTAAGCCGGTATTGAAATGCGTCAGTTACACTGAGCTTCCCCATTCACCATGTTACAATTATTCGTTGACCCAACCCAGGTAATGAACTCTGTCGCGACCGCATTTTCAAACTTTCGCTAGTTTCCTTGCTGCATTTTTCCAAAATGAAAAAAAAATTACTTTCAAAATTTTAAATTACCATATTCTATTCACCCAGCCCCTCCGTCAGTGATAGGATGTAACACAAGGTCAATTTTGGTTAGGCAGGGTAAGTTTGATTTGAATTCTGAGTTTTCCTTCTCCTCGATTGGTTACCTTACTAGAATTAAAGAACACAGTCTACCCTACTATCTAGCAATAGCTAGAGAGGAAACAAAGAGATCAATGCCTTTCCTGAAAACAACGTGAAGTGAAGTGCAAATAAGTTCGTAAAGGATTTGAACCCGTGTCGCTGATTCCATTTTTATAGCGATAATCGTTTCGCTATACTACTTTGTGATGATTACGGTGAAAATTATGATCTGATATGAGAACAGTTTCTTTTTCTTTATAGAATCAGTAAATTTATAACTTTTTGTTTTGGTTTTGGTGAATTTTTGTGATGACGGAATAACATCGAAACTCCTCAACCCCTTTCGTAGCCGTATTTTGAAAAGTATTGCGTTTCGTGGTAAAAAAAAAATGTCTGCTTCAAAAAACGTAACTTTTAAACCTCTATGGTTTGAGTTTTATAGCATATCAACTCTTGTAAGTTATTTAAAGGCAAATCCTCTTAAAACATGTATATATATATATATATATATATATATATATATATAGTTTGTAGATAACAAGCCAGGGCTCATTTGTTTGCATACAGTTAATTGGTTATACAGATGATTTGTAAGTCAACAACTTGCAGGAAATCTTATTTTTAAATGAGTCTGATCAAATATGTTTGCATACAAGATTTATTTTTATTTGTACACAGTCAAATGGCTTCAAATATTCTAACACGAATAGTTCTATATAGTATTAATCATTTGCTTGCACTCACTTAAATGGTTAATATATTGCTATCAAACATCAATAGTTTTATTTGCACATAGTTAAATGATTTAAAGAATCGGTATGTAACACCAACAATTCAATTTAGGCACAGAGTTATAGAGTTTCACGTATTAATAAATAAAGTTGGCGACGTTAGTCGAGGGTGACCAGAAGGCTTCCCTTTTCAATAGCTACAACACCGGGATGTAGGGGAGAGCGCTACTCCATTCCCTGGATTGTTCCACTTTACTCTTGATCCACACCTTATAATGCTGAGTGTTAGGCAAGGTGGTATCAAGTACCATTTTTTGAGTCTTTGGTATGACTCGACCTGGAATTGAACCTCGGTCTCCCGGACCATTTGCAAACTCTATATTTATTAGGTCAATGGCTCGGTTTAATAATAATTCTATTCAACATTACTTATTCGTCAGGATACAGTCGAATTATTCCAAGTATTGCTATGTATCACATACAATTCTATTAGTCATTTCTTTACACACAATTAAATGGTCAAGCTGTTCTACTACTAACAATTCAATTTAATATTAATCATTTTTTTTTTTTTTTTTTGCACACAGTTTAAATGTCAAAGTGTTCTCTTTGACCCAAGGATAGGACCCTATCAGGTGCTACCACTGCAAGTCAGAGTGAACCAGGGACCAATGGCAGTGAAGGAGTACTTCACATTCACCAAAGCTCTAGCATTACTGGAGCCTCATCATCAGATTGTTTTGTTATATCTAGGACACTTGTCGGGTGGGAAGTCTTACCGCTCTGCTGAGATGCAGTCGGTGTATTCTACAGCCCCGGCCGATATGGCTTTTTTAAACCCCTATGAATAATAATTGACATGAATGTTAGAAACTGGTTTGAGAACAACATTCCGATCGATCGATTTATTTATTGATTGATTGATCGATGACGTTAAACCGTATAGGATTATTTTATGGTCAGATGTTAGGGAATCACGTTCATTGTACGTTCATGTTTAAATTTTTTTGTATAATTGTTGCTTGATTATTTTTTTTTGCACATAGTCCTATCGAATACGAATAAATTTCAAACAGATCTATTTGACCCATAAATGGAACCCCTAACGGATACTAACCACTCTCTGTCAGAGTGAACATGGGAGTAAACGCAATAAATGGGTAATCGACACTCTCCAGATTTATAGAACTGGAACCTCATCATCAAATGCAGTTAAGTGTCACACCATTTTTTTATGGGAGAGGTTCTAACTCCTCTGCAGGAGATACAGTCAGCGTATTCTCTCGCCCTTCCAACAGAACGGACAACGTTCCAAATAAAAACCAGTAGATTCTCTTCCTTGTTCTTGTTTTATCTATCCTATAACACTGGCATGCATTAGAAATTTTTTTCCAAAGGTCAAAGGTTTATCAAGTGATATATAATTGCTATTTTGTGCTGAATTTAAAGATACCATTCACTGATTTTGGTCAGGTTTGTTTTTTAAGATGTTCTTGAATACTTTATAGCAAGTTGTATACAATAATAACACTTATTCAAAAACCCTGGAGTTTACTTGTCACAGCTGATCGTGGGTACCTGATATTTAGTATAGCATATGATGTTGTATATGTACCTGACTACAGTGTACCACCCTACTCGCTAGCACACACATACTTTAAGGGGATGGGGCTTATCCCTCAGCTTGAAAGAATTTTAATGTTCTGAGTCAAATATCAACGACGAGCTGAGTGCTGATTTATTTTTTCAGCTTGACACTTGTATTCCTGTAAGAATGGATTGCAAGTCTAAGAATAACCCAGACAGGTTCTGTTATATCCGCGGTAATGTGGTTCTTTCAAACGGTCAAGCAAAAATTACTGATTTAGTGAAGAAGGCACATCGCGATTACTTTGGAGTCAAACTAGGGGATCAGGATAAGCCATTCGCTTCCACGTTGGGTGCAAAATGAGTGGAGAACTTGAGGGATAGGAGGAATGGTGCTTGAAACTGGATGAGGTGGCTGGCGAACACAAAAAAAAAACCTTCCGTCCATGAATAGCTTCTCTTGTGTATTTTTCAGTTTACTATGACACTAGGTGATCTTTCTACGAATATACTCGCCCTAAATTTAGAATTATTTGTTAAATTCAACCAGAAAATAAATTATAATACTCTTCTATACATTTCAAGTAAGTATCTTAGAAATTTGATCTGACTAGAAAAAATGAGTATGGTTTTTGGATTAAGCGTAAAAAAACTGCCTTAAAATCAGCTATTATATAATCGACTTTGAAAACATCACAGGCCAGTGTAATTAGTCTCTGTAATTCTTGATTGTGTGGTATCTCGTAAAACTGTCTGAAAGATAAATGGACAAAGTGTGTCCTTCTCCATGCATACAATCACGACATCCATAACATGTCTACTTCCTACCCAGTATAAAATGACTGATATCACTTACATCAGTGGTCAGAAAATGGGGGTAATTTAATCCGGATTCAAATTGTTCTTTACATTTTTGTTTGCCTTTAATAAAGAAAATGCAAAATGGTGACGTCTACCATAGTTGTCTCCATGTCATTCTGCGCTTTTACTCGTTCATGTTCTCTGGGAAAAACTTTCAGGTAAACTTCCTTTTTTTTTTTTTTTTTTTTTGGTTGTTGTTGTTGTTGCAATCTGAAGAAATTAGACCATTCACCTCACTGCATTTTTTTAAAAGGAATTATTTTACATTAAATTAGGGGATTCACTTTCAATGTAGAATGATCACCCATTTCAAGAACAAGTATAAAAAAAAAACACATACAGCAACGAAATGAAAAATTAAATAATTCAACTTGTCCGGATACTTGTCTTTTTCAACGCTAGCTGTCCTAGAAATGGGTGATTCATTATTTTTGAAAAAAAAATATTTTACATTTAATAAGGGGGTTTCACTTTCACATAGTAATTTAATGTAGAATGATCACCCATTTCTAGAACAAGTATTCAAAAAAAAAAAAAAAAAACACATACAGCAACGAAATAAAAAATTAAATAATTCAACTTGTCTGGTTACTTGTCTTTTTCAAAGCTAACTGTCCCGGAAATGTTTGATCATTTTGCACTGAATTAAAATGTGAAAGTGAACCCCCTTTACAAAATGTAAAATAATTGTTTTCTTTTTTCGCAAAATAAAACAAATATTGTGGTAAGTTTGATGCTTTATTTAGTTCAAATCACAAAAAAAAAATTACTAGAAAAAACTTTTCCCCGGTGAACTTGAACGGGTGCGTGAGTAGAATTTTACCATTGTCCTCTCCTGGATTAAAAAAAAGACCCTCCCCCAACAGCTGACAACAATTGTTATATTTCAATAAAAAATCAAGTCCAGCTATTACTGGCCCAGAAGCAGGTGCTGCAGAATACACCGATTTCATCTCTGTCGAGGGGTAAGACTCTCCTAGAAATAAAACTAAACAATCCGATGCTGAGGCTACAGTAATGCTGGAGCCTTGGGGAATGCGAAGTACCCTTCATTGCCATCGTTCCCAGATCCCCTTTGGCCCGGAATGGTCGCACCTTATAGAGTTCTATCTCTGGGTCAAATAGAACTAAACTGTGTACTTATGTTAAACTGAATTGTTAGAAATAGAACTGTTTGTGTGAATAAAAATGGATTTGGCATTAAATAAGCTACAATGGTTGATATGCCATAAAACCAAACCAAACCAAGCTATAAATAACCTTGTTCGTTTTTGATCACATTTCCTAAATTTCCAAATTTTCTTTCAATGTCTTATGTAAAATTCTTTCCAAAGCTCTTGAGTAATGATATATTTGAATATAACTGTGTTGGGATTATGACAAAAGTGCTTCTAGGTCGTTGATTTGTATCCATAGGTTTCTATTAGAAAAACCTGATAAAAAATATGACAAAAATAGTCGAATTTTGTGTCAAAATAAAGAGAAACTTATCTATAAAATTCCATAGCGGTTGGAAAATATGGACTAACAAGCAAAACGGAGTAGGAAATTTGACTATAGTAGCACATGGCACGATGCGTATAATTCTGCTGTAAAAGTGTTAATATGTTGTTTTTTTTGTTTTGTTTTTTTTTTTGTTTTATTTTGTTTTTGTTTTTTTATTTTTTGTTTTCGCAGTTTCTTTTTCTTTTTGATTTTGTTTTTGCTTGGTTTGGGGATTTTTGGGGGGTCGGGAGAGATGTTGGTGTTTTTGTTATTTTGTTTACGACTTGGGTTTTTTTTTCTATTGTTAGTTTTTCGTTTTGTTTTGTTTTGTTTTTTGTTTCTTTTAGGGTTTGTTTTTTTGTTTATTTTGGAGTTTTTTCTCTCCAACCAAAAGAACTATTGGTCCGAGAGAAATTTTCTTTTCTATCCGATTCCAAAAAGAATGTCTTTATATCAAGAAAGAATGGTTTATTTTCAGCTTTTTTTTTTCGCTCCAAGGTTATTTGAAAACAATTCAAGACATGTCATCCATATTTTAATGAAGATAACACTTTCCTTTTTATTCCTTATTTGAAATTTTTTAAAAATAATTTGTAAAAATTAATTTTGCTGAAGCCTTTAAATTAAGAAATTGAATGAAAAAAAGAAATAAAAAGTGAATTTCAAAATGAAAAGTTCTATTTTATGCAAGTGTAAATTTAATCTGGAAGACATATTTAATGAATGGAACCTGTTTTCTTTCTTTAATCCCCCCGTCGCCTCTGACAGACTGTTCCTTTATAGAATTCATTTCGTTCGGTTTTGGCTTTTTTTTATTGAGTCACCAATCAAATTCTGTCGCCACTTTGGCGTACAAGTTGTACACCTGGATGGTTGATTGGGTATTTATATTCTATGAATTTCGTTAACTTTTAATTGGTTTACCTGTGTTAAACTGGCCAATGGAGAAATAAACCTCTTCTTCAACTTTTTTTCTATAGTTTTACACATCTAGTGACTAATAGAAGAACTTATAATCATACTAAGATTTACTTAGTCTGGGACTCAACCTTATATCCAGGACACTCTTTTGTGTGTGCCTTACCCCTTTGCAGAAACGCAATCGGTGTATTCTACAGCTCCAGCCGACTAGGCTGTTGACTGTAGGAAATATTGTGAACTAAAAAGAAAATAGAACAAACCCAATAATGGGGATATGTTTATGGGCCCGAATTTCACTATGAATCAATTTATAATCTCTCAATAGCTTTATGTTGGAAAGAACAAATTATTAGACTCTCAGCACACGTAAAAACGCAAAAAGTATCAAAAAATTACTTTTAAAACCAGATTTTGGCGACATTTTAATAGCACATGACAGTATCAAAATAAATGAAATAAATACAGTCTGACTTGGATTTTTACTTTTTATACATATCGTTTACCTGATATTTATACTGGAAATCAACTTTACCGAAAAAATATTAACAATTTAAAGAAAATTTTGATTATGGATGCTTTCCAAATAGCCGAGGCAGAATTAAATAAAAGAGCATGTAGATTTTTGTTTTAGAATTTATACATGAGTAATATGTTGCATCTCAGCCTTTTTATGATATATCCTGATATGCAGAAAATATTTTGGTGTTTTTTGTTTTGTTTTTCAAAAAAAAATAGGCATTTACAAAAAGTGAATATTTTTCTGAAATAGTCATCAAAATATATTACAAAACCTTTCAATTCAAAAAAAATCAGAACGTTTTGGAATCTATAGAGCACAAGAATTTTTTTTTTTTTTTTTTTTTTGGTGGGGGACATATGTATATTGTTGTTGTGAAATTCTGAGGTTTATATCTGACTCGTATTTCTTTTTACCCCATCCACTTTTTATCTTCTTTTTGTTTGTTGACGCTATTAAGGAATTAAGAACGAAAGGAAAAAGACAAGGATACCTTTAAACTCAATTTTTATTTTGGGGCTTTACAACTATTTTGTAGTATTAATGTTTTCTTGAACCAGTAAAAATAGCCATGCTCCCTAAGTCAAGGCCTTTGAAGAATATCAAGGAATCCTTTTCGGCAAATTGTAAGTTTGAGAGTCCTCCATATGTCTCTGTCCAGTTGGTGTGTTCAGCAGAGCTTGCTACTAACAGGACTCACAACGCGCTGCTAAGCCCCCGGGCCTTAGCAAGCACGTGTGTTCCCTTTAGCAGCCAAAAGAAAAAAGTGCGTCTGTCTCAGTCGAGGTGGTAAAGTCTTCCGAGATCGAGTTTCTTTTTGGTGCTAGGAAGCCCATTATTTCTGGCATGCGCTGATTGTGCTTCCTGTCAGAGGCTTCTCGGGAAACTGTTACTTTTGCATTTATTTATTTTACCTCGTGTTTATCTTATTTTTTTTATGTCATCGTCTTTTTTTTATCGCTTATTCAATCCCCAGAAAACCATAGGGCTATTTTGTCTTAAATTAGCATATCCTTCAACTGGAAAGCCATTTTAAATACTGCACCAAAATTTCAATGATCAATTTGCTCTCACAAATTTACCATCAATTTTTCGATAAAACAAACAACTTCAAACACCGTAACTTTATATAAAACAATGACTGAAAAAAAACTTTTAAAATGTCTGTTTGCCCCTAAATTCAAGATTAATGTCCTTTTACACTAACAGTCTAAAAAATTAGCCATGTCTGGACACCCTACCCCACTGAGAGGACATCTTGACACTTTTGATTTGTAGTCACAAATTACTTTTTTAAAAATAGACCTGGAATAGCAGGATAGGTTGTTATATAAGGGACAGCGGCTTGAGATTGTAAATATCTTAAGTTAGGATACGTTTGAGAAAAATCCTATTTACCAACCCCTCCGCTCAGGTAGGATATGACACAAGGACAACTTTTAAGCGGAGTTTAACAGGTTTGAATTCAGAGTTTTCCTTCTCCTAGACTAGTTGCCTCGCCAAGGCTGAAGAACTCAGTCTGCCCTACTATTTACCCATAGCTGGAGGGAGAATAATTGGATTCATACCTTTACCAAGGGTATTAGTGCTATGTGAAATGAATTCAGTCTCGTCCAGGATTTGAACTCGTGTCGCCGTGTTTGAGAAAAATGGATTATATTAATAGAATAATGAACTGTGAGCATTCTAATTATAATATATTAATTATGCTTACAGTGTAATGTATGCATATTTGGTTTAAAAGAATATTATATATAAAATTAGAATTGTGATAAAAAGCAAAGTAAAACCTTATTTTCATGTCGGCATACGGATATAGGTTCTGATCTTTTATTTCAAAGCTTTTGTAATCCTGGGAACGGTGATGATGGCAATAGTGTGAACTATTGAATTTAAAGGATTCTCTATTGAATTTTCACTTTGCAAACTTTTGTTGAAAAGCCATTAAATAATTTGATTTACCTGTAATTTCTGTTTCTTGTGTGATATTATTTTTAACCAGATTTTTTTTCTTTCTGTTTCAGGTGAGTATCTGTTTATTACCATCCAAATATGATGAGCCCTGTGAAATCTTTTTTTTTTTTTTTTTGCTCTTACTCAAAAGAGTTCAAATATTACCCCAATATAGGTAAGAGTGGATCTTTTTTTTTTTTTTTTGTTTTTTGTTTGTTTTGGTTTGTTTGTTTTTTTATTGCTTTTGTTTTTGTTTTGTTTTTGTTTTTTCGATGATGTCAAATTTAAAATATAGACAAGATTCAATTCTTATTTCAAAGAAAAACCGTAGGTCAATGTTAGTGCGTGTATATATATATATATATATATATATATCGAAGTCGGATGCAGAGGTTTTATTGTCGACTCAACCTCCGTTTTCTTGACAAATTTTGGACTTCCTCCATCAGACAAGAGGAAATACATGGAAAAGATCCAAGATAAAGCTCTAACTGTATCAGCGGAGATATGGCAATCCCATAGAGTGACAACAATCTGAAAAGTCTGGTGGTGTCGTGAGATACTGCTGTGGTGCTCTGGGCAAGTGGTAATGATGCTTCGGCCCGAAACTATGTCTGAACCCAGAGTCATCATCTGACGATGGCTTTGTTTGAAGCAATGCTGTTGTACAAACATCAGTTATTGTATGATACCTACTATACTAAAAGGATGTGACACTAAGTTCAGTTCTTGAGTGTAGTGCATTTTATTTGCTATGGGTATTCTGTTCAAATTTTTCATGGCTTCCCTTTATTGGGATCAAATTCCTAGCGACATAAGGTAAGGAACAATTCTAATGATTTTCTTTTTAAAACTTACAAGCTAGACCCATAAAAATTGTTATATATAATATTTGCAATATTTACTATATAAGTAACTCACCCAATGAGACTCGAACTCACTTGTGAAGGTTTGCAAGTCTAGCTTGCTAACTATTACGTCCCCAAGACGTCTACAATGGACCAGAGTAATGGCTTTGAAAGGAAACTCGACAATCCCCAGAACTGGAACCTCACCATAAGATGCTTTTAGAAAGAACGACAAAAAGATTTAAATATGGAAAGTGAAAGGGATAGCGCGAGTAGAGTTCGAACCTGCTTATTTTGAGGCAATCCAACTCTTTAGCCATTACACCACGGAGACTCTCCCCACCCCCAAGGCGGATTGACATGCCGTTAAAATCAATCAGTCGAGTTTCTATTTACAATATAAATTCAACACGGAAACGATCTTTGACTTTCCTGCATGCATATTTACCGGTTATCTTTCCCTTGTTTTCATCTAGATTGTCAACTTTAAAAGTTTAAGTAAAATTAGTTTTTAAAGCATATCAACCATCGTAAGTTATATATGAGCAGAAATCGGCATTATATAACCTACAATGATTGATATAGTTTATTTATATATATATATATATATATATATATACTATACGATTTGTTAATAGTTTGTTGGTGACATTTTTAAATGAGACAGGGTCCTTTTGTTTGCATACAGTTCAACTGTTATGCATATAGGATTTGTAAGTGGATAGTTTATAGGTTAACGTAATTCAAGAGCTATTGTTTGTACTCATTTATAACACTAATAGTTAAGTTTAACAAAAGTCATTTGTTCGCACACAGTTAAATAGGTTCAAGTATTCCAATGTATATATTTACCTACTTCTCCGCACGAGCAGGATGTAACACAAGGTCAGTTTTTAAGCGGGGTTTAACAAGTTTGAATTCGGAGTTTTCTTTCTCCAAGACCAGTCGCCTTACCAAGGTTAAAGAGCCCAATCTGCCCTTCTATTTGTCCATAGTTGGAGGGAGAATAGTCGGGTTCATACCTTTCCCAAGGGTATTATCGCCATGTGAAATGCAATCAGCCTCGTCCAAGATTCGAACACGGTACGACGTGTCCGTTTCCAACGGCGATGACCATGACATTGCATCGCTATGTAACACAGAACAATTCAATTTAATATGTCACTTTCTTGCATAGTGGTGAATGGTCAAACAATTGCATTTGACTCATAGATGGGACCTTTAAAGGTACTACTACTCCGTGGTAGAATACACCGACTGCACCTCTGCAGAGGGGTGAGACCCCCTCCCTCCCAACGAGTGTCCTGTTATGACTCTAAACAATCTGATGGTGAGGTTCCAGTAATGCTGGAGCTTTGGGGAATGCAGAACACCCCTTCATTGCCATTGCTCGTAGGTCCACTCTGGCACGGAGTGGTGGCACCTGATAAGACCCTATCCATGGGTTAAATAGAACTAGCTGCATACTTATGCTAAACAGAACTGTTTGACTAAACTGAATAGCTTAAATAGGAACGTTTTTGACAATTAAGCTGTACTTACATTTAAACAGTGTGCTTATGCTAAACTGAATTGTTTGAAATGGAACTGTTTTTGACACTGAAACTGTACTTACACTACTAAACTGAATTGTTTAATATAGAACTGTTTTGACATTTAACTGTGTGTAAATAAAATCTATACTTCTACTAAACTGAGTAAGCTGAATTAGAACTGCTTGACTAAACTGAATGGCTTGAAATAGAAATCTTTTTGACAACTAAACTGTTTACTCATGCCAAACTAAATTGTTTGAAATAGAACTATTTGCATAAAAATGGATTTGGCGTTAAATAACCTACAAAGGTTGATATGCCATAAAACCCAATCAAACAACCAACCAACCAACTACCTACCACTCCGAGTCAGAGTGGACTTAAAAGCAATGGCAATGAAAGGGTAGTCCACATGCCCCAAAGCTCTCTGATTATTGGAGCCTCACCATCAGATGCAGTTTATTTTCATATCCAGGACACTCATTGCAGAGAGGGTCTTACCCCTCTGCAGAGATGCAGTCGGCGTATTCTGTAATCTCGGTTGACTAGACTGTTGACGTCACTGAAACTTGAGTTTTAATAGTTTTCTCTAACTTCTATTCGGGATTATTCTCTTTTCTTATTATAAAAGAAGAAACTTTTTTACATACAATTTATTAGGTGAATGCGATCTCCTCGTTATTATCTTTCGTTTGTTTCTGGCAGACAATATACAATATGGACTTTCAAAGTAGCGCTTCTATTGACATCACGTGATTTTGGTAATTTGGAATCTTTCATCGTCAATTAGTTCCGCATGGGAGCGAATTGTGGTACAAGCCTAATGTTTATCCTCGCATCAGCTGATACAAGTCACTGCTTTCGACACGAACGCCCCCTTGAAATAAATGCTTTAATTCTGTTTTTCATAACGAAAGCACGAGGCCGGGCACAGGTTGTTGCGTGAGAGGATGGGGGAGGGGATTTGTTTCCTGACCAAAAGGTTGGTGTAACGAAGCGATGCTTTTTTAATAGACCCTCCGTTGACACGAAGTAGGTAAAGACGAGATTTGTCGGTTGTTAATTAGAACCTGAGGTTAAAAGGTTGACAAGCAGCGCTAAATGCTGATCATTTTCGTTTGGAATGTCACTTCTCACTGGGCTGACTTTTGTCATTTAAACGCGTCAGCCTATCGGGCTCCCCCCTCTCTCTCTTTCTCTCTCTCTCTCTACGTATGTATGTTTCCCTCTAATATGTCCCAGCGCGTGTGTGTATGTGTGCCTTTCATTGTATGCCCCTGTACGTACGTTTGTCTATTTCTACGATTCAGTGTCTGTGTACAGGGCCAGTGCGTACTACCCCCTGAACTATCCCGACCGGGGGGGCTAAGCTACATTGGGAGCGCACGAAAGGGCGTGTTTCAAGAGTGCTTTGTTTAGGAATCAAGAATAACGATGTCCAATTGTCCCTGGGATAATAGAATATTAATAGAGGACACCAAGTCTCCTGTGGAGGTCCCTCTCCCCCCTCTCTCTCTCTCTCTGCATGACCTAGTATGCGTCTCCCTCTCTCGCTTTCTCTCTCTCTCTCACTATGGCCCAGCTTGTGAGTGTCTCTCTATGCCCCAGTGCGTGTAAATTTGAGCGTCTCTCCCTCTCTCTCTCTCTCTGCGTGTGTGCGTCTCTCTCACTGTCCTGCTGTGTACATGTATATGTCTCTCTCTAATGTCTCGGTCTGTGTATATGGGGGTATTGTGCTATTTATAAAGTGTCTACTGTGTATCTGTCTCTTATTATCTCCTGACGCGGACGCCTCGGGTGGTGTAATGGTTTACAAGCTCTACTAGAAAAACTTCCCGAGCGAGTTCGAGCCTCATTAGGTGCCCCATTCATACGGCTTTGTGTTACATCTAAACAAAAAGCTTTGTAAATTACCATTACCTCCTTGTGTGTGTCCCTATATCATGTCAGAGTATCTCTCTCTCTCTCTCTCTCTCTCTCTCTCTCTCTCATATTATTGATAAGCGTATGTGTGTAACCGTTAGAACATAGACATAAACCGCTCGATGAACCTTCTCAGAACTTAGCTTCGGCTGGGCCACTTCTGCCTGGACGAACTACACTGATAGCACAGCATAGCACTAGGCCAGCTGGTCTAGTTTAAGCTATGAACGGGCACACGCGCCGGATTCACGTAACATCTAGTGAGTCCCAGTCCAGCCGAGTCATCTACCTCACATTGCACCTCTTGAGCCTATGACCAGTAGAGTCCAGCAGGGCACGAGCCGAGATTCGTGCCCGACCTCCTCTTCCTTAAAACCCCCATAATAAAAAGACTTTGCGTTAAGTCCTGTCAGGTGGGAGGCAGAATATCGCCTTCTTTGTTTTATGGCATATCAACCTTTGTAGGTAATTTAATGCCAAAGCTGTCCTTCTAGAACAGTGGACGAACTATTTAACCCTTAGCTGGGAGGATAAGGGGGTTCATACCTTTCCCAAGGGTATTTATCCGAAAGTGAAAGTAATAGTGTGACTGGAGTTCGAACTCACTTTCTACGATTCTGCAGCCCATCGCTTAAACCATTACACCACCGAGGACACTCCATTCTCAATACTTAGATGGGTGACCATTAAGAAATAGCTGGTATCGAGAGACTGAATGTCAAACTAAGCAAAACGTAGTAAAATCTGAGTACAATCGAATCAAACTTACAAAATCCAACTTCTCACACTGTAAACCACTTGAGAGATTGACCAAGGTAGTAACAGTTGTAATAGATCTAAAGGCAGATTTACTATGAAACTATAGAAGCTTAACTCTTGGTAGACCAATATTCGTGTTCTAAGGACCCAAAATCGATTTTAGTCAACATAGCTTTAGAATTTTATTACAGTTAAAACATAAACATTAAAATATTATCAGAGTATCATGCTTCTCTTTTTCTATTGAGAAGACTCTCGTGGCGTAACGGTTATCGTCGTAGGAAGTGGATTCGGCTACCTGAGTTCAAATCCTGGACGAGACTCTTTGCTTTGAACTCTATTTGTGTTATTGAATTCTCTTTCGGATAAAAAAAAAAACACCTTTAGGAAAGATATGAACACACTTATCCAACCAACCAACTACCCCCTAGCTATGAGTTAGATAGTACTACTACCGTTCTTCTACAAGGATGGCTTTTGCTGTAAATAACCCACAAAGATTGATACGCCATTGAAACAAAGAAACCAAAACATAGTACATTCAAACGTATTTCAATAATACGCTTGGGAAAGATATGAAACCACCTATTTATTCTCCATTCATCTATGGGTAAAATAATTGGGCAGATTGGGCTCTTTAACCTTGGTTTAGTAACAGATCTTGGAGAAGGAAAATTCTAAATTCAAACCAGTTGTAGATCTGGAGAGGAGTAGGCTACATTAAGTTATTCCTGTTCAAGACACGCAATTTGCGTGGCATCACTCACAACCATACCAGGTTACGGGATATGTTTATATCTTTCATTTTCTATGGGCTAACCGAAAAAGAATAAGACATTAAAATTGAAGATTCTTCATTCGAAATAAGTTGAATATGAAATAATTATCAGAAGAATACCCAAGTATAAGGGAAGTTGTAGTACGCATATTCATTGAAATAATGGCAACTCTCTCAAAGATTTTAGAGATCCGAAAAAGAATTAAAGTGGCTCTTGTAGTAGTGTTTTTGAGATCTCAAAGAAAACTGAAGAAATTGGACTCGAAGATATTTTGTTCAACTTGATTCCAAAGAAGACTAAGATCTCCAAGATAATGGTAAGATAAAGATGCACTAAGACTAATTATAGAATGTGTGATTGTAAAAAAACGCAGTTCCTGACATATGGGGTGGTGTATTCACTTCTTTTATTCATTTGAAGCACATTTGTTGATTATTTTGAATTGCAAGAATTGTTGCCATGGTAACTGTCGTTTGCCAGTAACTAACTTCAAGTAACCAACGTCTAATTAAGGATTTGTTTAATTAGATATTGAACTTAGAGTAAAAAAAAGGAGGAAAAAAGAAATTAGAGAGAGGAGAGAGAGGCGAAGTTCTATGGGGAAGGGGTTGGAATATACAGATCAAGGAAGTAAGGGGAGATTTTATTTTGGGTTTTTTTTATGTTTATATTATTTTTATTTATTCTTTTTTTTTTTCTTTTCACAAATTTAAAAAATATATTTTCTTCTTTTTTCCTTCCCCTCTTTCCTGTATCTGGAATTAATTTTCTAAGATATAGATGAAAATCGATGAATTTGTGGACACTGGCATCGGATAAGTCTCGCCTGTTGTCCGTTAACTGAGCCGAGATGGTAAATGATGCGTTGGTGAAGTTGGGGAAGAAATTGAGAATGATTATTTCCTGAAAGGAACTTTTTTTTCCTTTTTTTTTTTTTTTTTTTTTTTTTTTTTTTAGTTATTTCTTTTCTGTTTTCCTTTCAGCCATAATATCATGCTCAAGATTTTAAAATTTTTCTTTTCTTTTTATTATAGTCAGATCTATCATTTCTCTGGTTGCTATAGCAATGTTTCTATATTCACATTTTGTTTTTTATTAGACTGATTTTGAACTTTGGTCGTCGCTATCTCTCTCTCTCTCTCTCTCTCTCTCTCTCCCTCATATATATATATATATATATATAGAGAGAGAGAGAGAGAGAGAGACCGTGGTAAAGGCAATCCTTCAAAGAGAAGTTAACTCCAAAATAAAAACTGGAGAAGGAAGCTCCAGCATCAAACCTCTGCTGACTTGTACGTATCCTTTGATGGGGAAAAGTCTAAGAGAAGCTACTCTGAAAGAAAACCCGTAGTCTGTATAGTCACCATTTATCTTGGTATGCTTGTCACTGGGCTGTAGCAATCTAGACCCCATGAGTGATATTAATGTCGTTTAAGCGTATGTCACTATAATCCAACGACGTACACATGTCTTACTACTTTATATCATCTTACGCATCCTGCATATTTTTCACAAATGGAATAAGTTATTAATCAGGATGTTTGATTTACTATGGTGAAGATGACTATCATCTCTCAAGATACGGCGGTCATTTGGTTTAGTTTCTTTGGTTAATGGCATGTCAACCTTCATGAGTAATTTAATGCCAATGCCATCCTTGAAGAACAATTAGATACTATTTAATTCCTGGCTAGGCGATTAATCTCTTTGCTAAGGGAATTAATCCAAAAGTGAACGTAATAGTGCAAGTGGAGTTTGAACTCGCTCCCAACGACGTTGCAGTCTAGTACATTAGCCACGGAGACTTCTCCGCGGCAGGCTTTATATATAGTGTAAAAGACATCTCATGCATGAGCCAACAGTAAAAGTCCATGTACTTTCTCTCTTAATGCATCAGATGATAAGAATCTAATTATTGGTATCTGAGGAATACCTCTTTATTACCACTACTTCATGGTCCCTTCTGCAATCTGTTAAAGTGGGTCCCAAATATGGACCAAATCGGTATGTTTAAAAAGTATTCGTATTCGATGGAACCGTGTACAAACAAATATCTTAAACAATTACGCAATGCAAATATAAACGAAAAATTAACGCGATTTCATAGACTCTAACCATAAAATATATATATTTACCAACCCCCTCCGTTCGGGCAGGATATGACACAAGGTCAATTTTTAGGCGAAGTTTAACAGGTTTACATTCAGAGTTTTCTTTCTCCTAGATTAGTTGCCTCACCAAAGCTGAAGAACCTAGTCTGTCCTACTATTTGCCCATAGCTGGAGGGAGATTAATTGGATTCATACCTTTCCCAAGGGTATTAGTGCTATGTGAAATGTAATCAGTCTCCTCTAACCATAAAATAACCAAAGTCGGTTTGACATGCCGTTAAAATCAATATCACTTTGTGCCTTTTTCTATGGACTTCATGATAGTTTTTTATGAACACAAACTCATACTCACACACAACCTTTAGTACCTCCTGTTATACCAAGTTCAGTCAAGACTTGCAAACTCCCAACAATTCATTTTTATTGACTCACATAAGGCCCGCCGTCCCTGGCTCGAAACAGGCTGTCTGTGGATGATTATATATATATATATATATATATATATTCCTGAGTTTATAAAGAGTGCTAAATATTGGTGATCCACATATATCTAAGTCAGGATAGATTAAACATTAGTCATTTTCTAGCCTATGCGATTATATATATATATTTAATGTCAAATCCTGGATTATGCATCACCAATATTCGGCACACTTCATAAATATAGGAAACTGATATATATATATATATATATATATAAGCCATGGACAGCAGACCTTATGTGAGCCAATAAAATGGGTCTCTCTCTCTCTCTCTCTCTCTCTCTGATTTTTGGCCACATCCTCTCTCTCATGTTTCTAGTGATTTTTGGCCACCCCCCCCTCTCTCTCTCTCTCTCTCTCATCTGTATAAATTGAATGACAGAAGATGTGGCGGCAATATTTCACTTTCATTGAAATTGTTTTGACGAGTTCTACAACCCTCTACCATCAATCCGAAAGTTTCCAGTCGAAGCACAGTTTGCCAAAACTTTTGAATCTTGATACCCCTCATTATCGATGCAAGTTCCTCACAAGCAGCTTCTTCCCAAGAATAGCTGAAATGTGAGACAAGCTCCACTCCTTGTCAAGGTTTCTTGACAATCTATGACCTGAAACTTTTCAAGTCCAAGATCTGTAAGACTCTTCGCAGTCCTTAGACGTCCAAATCATTTCTTGGCCATACATTTATACTCGCCATCTTCGTTCTCCAGTCGTTCTTCCAATTCACTGATTACATCTCACCGTTATCAATTGCTGAGATTGCCTGGTTTGACATTTGAACAACAGTAATAATGAAATTAATAATAATAATGTTTTTTTTTAAGATAAGATTGTTTTTCAAGTAACCAACTGACTCTGTTTTTTTCTTGCCAATAACATGGTGTAACCCTCGCCACCATATTTTGGAGTAGTTCCGAGTTGGGATTCATGTTTTCTTATCGTTAAGGTAAGCACGCTAACTTCACGGTTTGCAGCAAGAAGTCACGTAATCTAAACTTCTTAAATTTCTCTCTTTCTCTCCTCGCATATATACATACACACACACACACACATATATATATATATATAGCGAGAGAGAGATTAAAATAGAAATCAGTTATATAGATAGATAGATAGTATAGAAAAATGAGGAATTCTGGATTTTAAAAGCATGAAAATAAGTGCTATCGATCCATTATAGCCACCACGGCTTTTTTCTTTATGAATCTACTTTGATAAAGGATTTCTTTAAAATGAGATTCTGCTGATATTTCTAGACACTTTATATGTCTCCTGTTTATTTACAAAATGTAGATTTTTGTTTTTATTTTCTATATACATATCACTAATCACCTACACTACTGGAAATGTCAAATCTCACTTTAAGTTTCCTTGTATTTAATCTTACAACCTTCCTACTTTTTTGTTACCCGACATCCTCTCTTGTAGACAGCCACCGCTACCACTAAAACTAAATGTCAGGTGAGAGATACCTTAGAAATTTAAAAGAAAAAAATGAATACTGCATAACTGTTAAAATTTATTATTCATTTAAAGTTTCTATCATAAATTTATTAACAGATTGTTGATTTATTTAAATTGTAGAGAAGAGGAAAATCTCGTATTTTGTTTTGGCGCGCTATTTAATTCAACACTGAATTTCACCCAATCAGGATGACTTATCCCATTCAGCCCGGACCTTCATTTCCGGCTAGCAAAACGGGTGAGCGGCCAAACACTCCCTCTTCGGCTTGAGACGGCGACCAGAACGGACGTGTCTCTGGTCGCCCCTGCTTAGCGATGCCCTTTAGCTAAACAAGCCACCCAGTGCGGACATATCACTGTGGCTTTAACACTAGCAGCAGCAACATAGACACTCAGCGAGGGAACCTTCTAATTTATGGATTCTTTGCGTCTAATATATTTTAGACCAAGGAATCCCAGTTGAATATGAATTAGATACGTTCAGCATGCCTTCCACAAGCACCACAAAAATTTACTATGTCGATCCGAGCGCCACTCCGCTCTCGGCACAAAACTACACTGTGACTTTGAATACTTCCCTCACACGTCCAACGACACGCTGCCATTTCCAGCATCCCGCTAAGCCATTTCGTCTCAAACATCCAGCAAGCCTAAACACCACGAGTCTTGCAGCACCAAGAACCAACCCCCTCAAAGCTGCAAATAAAGTATTTTCGCTGTTGTGTGTTGTTAAAGCAATAGTCTCGTAATTCATTTCTGTTGCCATAAAATATATAGTGTTAGGGAAATTAATTAATTTCCTCTAAACCGCTATAAAATATCCATTTCTATATTATTAAATTGTGTTATATATTTACAAGAATATGAAAATGCACAAATATGAAAAACACAAAGTGTTTAGAGGGAGATTTTATTTCTAGTTTGAATTATTTGACGACGTTTAACGTTTCGGTTTTTAAAAACCTAGACCAGGACATATTGATTTTTAAATGAAACGAAAAGATAAAAAAACGTTTCAAACATAATACTTCCGTTGGTGGATTTTTTCAAATTAATGTGATTAATTTTACAAGAATATGTATAGAGAAATTTATGACAAAAAGCATTAAATAAAAATTATTTCGAAAATAGTATAATCTAGTTAGTTATATATATATTCGCTCAATTTAGTGTATATACACACACACACGCACACACACACACACACACATATATATATATATATATATATATATATATATATATAATACACACACACACACACACACATTATATATATATATATAGTCATCCACAGACCGACTGTTTCGTTCTAACAGATCTCTTCAGTGTGGCTAGACACGCAGGACGCTCGAAGCCGGGATCGAAACCCGTCCAACTTTACGTTAGACTAAATCTCAGACCTCTCGGCCACCAAGCGGACCACGTTGGCTAAGGGAATTTTTAAGGTATTTATTTAGCATATATACATATCATCATCATCATCATCATATCGCGCTGGTAGCACGGATATCCCTGACCCTCTCTCGCCACTCCTCCCTATCGTTCATCGCCATAGGTAGGTCTTCAGGACAACATCCCGTATCCTCACATAGCTGCTGAATGTACGTTCGTGCTGGTCGTCCTGCTTTTGCGCGGCCATGTGTGGGGATCCATAAGAGTACATCTCTTATGAGTTCATCTCTGCTTCTCCAGCAGTGTCCTGCATGTCTGGTTCGTCTAACTTGAATAGTTTTCGTGATAGGGGGCAGGTGGCCGTACAGTTGGTGTCTTGTGGGGTGTTGCTACCAGGACTTGTTCAGGATTGCACGCAGCATTAGAAAGAAAGACCTTTAAAAATCAGTGGTTTTTAAAGGTTTTTCTTTTAGATGGAATTATTTGTTCTGTTTTTAATTTAGTATTATTTTACATTGAGTTCTCAATTGGATTTTGAATTACATCGATATTGAAGAAAGAAAATCCCAAAATAGAATCGTTCCCACCATCGGCTAACTTGACTCTGTTTATTTGTCGCTGCCTCCCACCAGACAGGACTTGACACAGGGTCAAAAGCCCGAAGGCCGATTAAAGTGGGGATAAAAGGAAGGGGGAGGTCGAAACGAGCCGAGACTCGAACTCTGCTGGTCTATGCTGCTCATCGGCTCACTTGGTGCAATGTGAGCCTGATGAGGTAAGCAGTTTCACTAACCCAAATGTGGGTCCGGGCACGTATGCCGGGTTATAGCTTCAACTAGACAGCAAGGTCTAGTGCCATACATAAGTTTCGAGAAAGTCTGCGGGGACCTCTTCAGCTAACTTGGCTCTAGATAGATAGATAGATAGATATGAACAGAATGAGATAGATAGATAGATATGAACAGAATGAGATAGATAGATAGATAGATAGATATGAACAGAATGAGATGGATAGATAGATATGAACAGAATGAGATAGATAGATAGATAGATAGATAGATAGATATGAACAGAATGAGATAGATAGATAGATAGATAGATATGAACAGAATGAGATAGATAGATAGATAGATAGATATGAACAGAATGAGATAGATAGATAGATAGATAGATATGAACAGAATGAGATAGATAGATAGATAGATAGATATGAACAGAATGAGATAGATAGATAGATAGATAGATAGATAGATAGATATGAACAGAATGAGATAGATAGATAGATAGATAGATAGATATGAACAGAATGAGATAGATAGATAGATAGATAGATATGAACAGAATGAGATAGATAGATAGATAGATAGATATGAACAGAATGAGATAGATAGATAGATAGATAGATAGATAGATAGATAGATATTAACAGAATGAGATAGATAGATAGATATTAACAGAATGAGATAGATAGATAGATATTAACAGAATGAGATAGATAGATAGATAGATAGATAGATAGATAGATAGATATTAACAGAATGAGATAGATAGATAGATAGATAGATAGATAGATAGATAGATAGATATTAACAGAATGAGATAGATAGATAGATAGATAGATAGATATTAACAGAATGAGATAGATAGATAGATAGATAGATAGATAGATAGATAGATATGAACAGAATGAGATAGATAGATAGATAGATAGATATCAACAGAATGAGAAAGATAGATAGATAGATATCAACAGAATGAGATAGATAGATAGATATGAACAGAATGAGATAGATAGATAGATAGATATGAACAGAATGAGATAGATAGATAGATAGATAGATAGATAGATAGATAGATAGATATGAACAGAATGAGATAGATAGATTCGTTTTACTTAATGTATTGAGCATTCTTACATTTCAGCTTAGGTGATTCTGTCAGTGTTTTTTTTTTTTTTTTTTTTTTTTTTTCTTTTGACTTGGCAATAGGGTGCTGGTCGTTTATTTTCGAACAGTATGAATGTTTTTAGTTTTTTTCTTTTTTTTTTTTTACTGAATTTTTTCCGAGATATCTGTTTGGGTAGTTTTTTTTTTTATTTGCCCATAGTATCATCTGGGTTTTTTCACACGGTCAGAATTATAGAAATAAAAATTACACACACACACACACACAAATTTATACTATTTTTTGATATTGTATAATATCACAATCAAAATAAAATACTGTTCAATACATACAAACACGAACGCGTGCACGTGTGTATGCAAGTTGAACAGTATTTTATTTTAATTTCGATCCATTTTTACGTCAACGTTTTCTGACTAGGGGTTAAATGGTACTACTACTGTTCTTCTATAAGGATGGCTTTGACTTTAAATGATCCACGAAAATTGATGTGTCATTAAACAAAGAAACCAAATCAAAGTTTAATGTTTGATACTCCCCCCACGATAGTTTTTACGAGTGTATATTCAACCTACTAAAAGTAAGGACTATTTTTGGACTGAGATAGTATTTACAAATTTTATCTAGAAATATAATCACGTGGTTGTGGTAGGTGAATACTTCTCTCTGCCTCCCTCGTTTCAGTCAAAACAAAAACGAGAATTTCCAATGCTCGTTTCATCTAGAATGTTGGCGCCACAAAAATCTACCTGGTAAAGAAGTTGAATATAAAAAGTCTTAAAAATAAACATGTTATTTTTGTATTAAACAGAATAGTTTTCTCTCTTCCTTATTGTTGATAATAGCTAAGTTTAGCTTCGTACAACACAGAACCGAATGGATTGGATAATATGAAGAGTGTGCCGCAGTAATTGCCCAATGGGATAAGGCCTTCCTGTCTAAGGAATAAACATTCGAGACAGTATCATTTTGACCTGGATACTGATAACAATCTCTATAATTGATCTACTGGGGTGTCCTGTCTATGACACTAAACAGCATCTGATGTTGAGGCTCCAGTTCTAGAGATCTGGGAGGTGTGAAGTACCTCTTCATTGCCACCAGTGGGTGTCCTCGTGGTGTAACGGTTAAAGCGATGAACTGCGGAATCGTAGTACGCGAGTTCGTACTCCAGTCGCGCTATTACGTTCACTTTTGGGCAAATACCCTTGGGAAAGGTATGAACCCCCTTATTCTCCCTCCAGCTATGGGTAAATAGTAGGACGGACTAGGTTCTTCAGTCTTGGTGAGGCAACTAGTCTAGGAGAAGGAAAACTCTGAATTCAAAACCTGTTAAACTCCGCTTAAAAATTGACCTTGTGTCATATCCTGCCCGAGCGGAGGGGTTGGTAAATAGTACCTCTTCATTGCCATTACTCCCAAGTCCACTTTTACCCGGAGTAGTAATAACTTTTATGGTTCACTCAATAGGTCAAATAGATCTGTTTAAAACTTAATCGTATTCGATGAGACCGTGGGCAAAAATATCTTACAAAGCAACAGCCCAGTCAGCTGGATCAGTAGAATACACCAACTCCATCTATGCAGAGGGATAACCCCCCCCCAATGAATGTCCTGACAATGACACTAAACCATCTGATAGCAAGGCCATGGAGATTTGAGAAATGTAGGGTACCCATTCATAGCCATTGCTTCCAGGACCACTCTAACTCGGAGTGGTAGCACCTGATAGGGTCCTATCTATGGGTCAAATGGAACAAACTATGTGCAAAAAATGACTGATATTAAATTGACTGTTCAAGCAATACTTGAAACCATTTAACTGTGTCCAAGAAAGAGCTCAGGCTTGTTTAAGAATGTTATCTATAAAATGTGTTAGCAAATCATATATCTAATATATACGTATGAAGAGGATTTGGCATTGAATAATCTACAATGGTTGATACGCCATAAAACCAAACCAAATTAAAAAGCATCTATACAAAAAATGTAAATATAAACGAACACAATTCCCTAACCTATATGAATAAAATAACCGTGGTGCCCGTAGTGTAATGGTTATCGTCGCAGGATATGGACACGGCGACACGAGTTCAAATCCTCGACCTGACTGATTGCATTTCACATAGCACTAATACCCTTGGGAAAGGTATGAAACCAAATATTCTCCCTCCAGCTATGGGTAAATAGTAGGGCGGACGAGGTTCTTTAGCCTTGGTGAGGCAACTAGTCTAGGAGAAGGAAAACTCTGAATTCAAACCTGTTAAACTCCGCTTAAAAATTGACCTTGTGTCATATCCTGCCCGAGCGGAGGGGTTGGTAAATATGTTATGAATAAAATAACCCTTGACGGGTTGACATACCGTTAAAATCAATCAACATAACACTACTTTCCCAATTTTTCTTTCCCTTGGCTTCATTACTTATTTTAACCTGGCGAAGGCTACAGTTGTGGATTACCTTAAATGATTGATCATATTAAACAGTGGGGTGTCCTCGTGGTGTAATGGTTAAAGCGATGGACTGCGGAATCGTAGTACGCGAGTTCGTACTCCAGTCACGCTAGTACGTTCACTTTCGGCCAAATACCCTTGGGAAAGGTATGACCCCCCCCCTTATCCTCCCAGCTATGGGTTAAATAGTACCACTACTGTTCTTCTAGGAGAATGGCTTTGGCATTAAATAACCTGCAAAGGTTGATATGCCATTAAACAAAGAAACCAAACCAAATCATATTAATAATGGTCTTCTAAACTAATCCACTCACCATGGCTCTATAAGCGGCGCCCACTTCCTATTTTTCGTTCGTTATTTTTGAGTGTTCTTTATTTCAGCTTTTGTTCGTAACCTGATATTGATAAAGCCACAATGTAACCTCAAAGTAAACGAGTTCGAACTCCGTTCGAGCTGTTGCGTTCACTTTTGGACTAATATCCTTTGAAAAGATATTAACCACTTTATCCTATTGGTTAAATAGTATCTCTACTGTTCTTCGCCAAAGGTGGATTTGACTTAAAATATCCCACAGATGTTGATATGTCATTAAACAATAAATAACTTCCCAGCTATGGATTAAATAGCTGTTCTCCAAAGATAGATTTGACCTTAAATAACCCTCTGAAGTTGATGTCATTAAACAAAAATAAACAACCAAATTGGTGAGATGCCTGTGGTGTAAGTGAGGTGCCCGTGGTGTAATGGTTATCGTCGTAGGAAATGGACACGGCGACCCGAGTTCAAATCCTGGACGAGACTGATTACATTTCACATAGCACTAATACCCTTGGGAAAGGTATGAATCCAATTAGTCTCCTTCCAGCTATGGGTAAATAGTAGGGCAGACTAGGTTCTTCAGCCTTGGTGAGGCAACTAGTCTAGGAGAAGGAAAACTCTGAATTCAAACCTGTTAAACTCCGCTTAAAAACGGAGGGGTTGGTAAATATGAAAAACAACCAAATAACCTCACAGCAATGGGTTACACAGTATCACTACTGTTCTTCAATATGATTGAATTTTGCATTAAATAACCCGCAAAAGTTGATTTACCACCAAACAAAGAAACCAAATCAAATAACCTCACAGCTATCTGTCAAATAGTATCACTGCTGTTCTTCTATAAGAATAGATTTGGTATTGAATAATCCACAAAGGTTGATATGCCATTAAACAAAAAATATCTAAATAACCTCTTTGCAATGGGTTAAATAGTATCACTGTTGTTCTTCAAGATGGTTGGCCTTGGAATTAATTAACCCCTTGAAGGTTAATATGCCATTAAAACAAGGAAACCTAACCAAAAAACCTATTATTGATAAAGGCAAATGAACGAAGGAATTTTTCTCGTTAAAACTATATATCGACACAGTCGTTCAACGTCGAAGTGAATTGCAATTGAATAGTCACAATCTGTCACCTCCCACCCAGCAAAAGAAATTCCTTCTAGGCCTATCTGTCATGGTTGGTGCGGCAAGTGGCTAAATAATTGTCAGTTAGTGATGAAATGATCTTAAGGCCAAGCCACAGGCTATGATAAAATAACAGTCTTTCTAATTTAATGATTACTGTAAAACTTATTTCACTTGAACAATAATTTTTTTTTCTTTTACTAGTTTGTTTTATTTATCGTTTTAACGTATTTAAAGTCAATGATTTTATCCTTCCAAGATTACGATTACCGGATTAGAATTGTTTAAGAATTTGTCACTCTAAATCAGTGGTTTTTCCAAAGTGGGTGGTACCGCTCCCTCTGGGGTTGATGAAAAGAACCAAGAGAAAGAGGGAGAGAGAGAGAACATAGAAAGAAAAGCCTGGTTTAATGGTTATCGTCGTAGGAAATGGACACGGCGACACGAGTTCAAATCCTGGACCAGGCTAATTGCATTTCACATAGCACTAATACCCTTGGGAAAGGTATGAATCAAATTATTCTCCCTCCAGCAATGGGTAAATAGTAGGGCAGACTATGTTCTTTAGCCTTGTTAAGGCAACTAGTCTAGGAGAAGGGAAACTCTGAATTGAAACCTGTTAAACTCCGCTTAAAAGTTGTCCTTGTGTCATATCCTGCCCGAGCGGAGGGGTTGGGTAAATATGGTAGAGGGCTATCAAAATCAAGCAAATTTTCTTCCTTAAACTGGAAACATGTATGATAAAAATCACGAACACTTACCGAACACTTACGTTTCTTTTTTTCTTTTCTTTTTCTTTTCTCTTTTTTTCTTTTTTTTTTTTTTGTATGGATATTCAAATTAAACAGAGTTATACAAGAAACCTATGGTGTGATTTGATTTTAAGATCTGCTTTGGTTTTATGGCATATCAACCTTTGTAGGTTATTTAATGCCAAATCCATTTTTATACATATAAACAGTTCTGTTTCAAACAATCCAGTTAAAATGTACGCAGTTAAAATGTCAAAACAGTCTCATTACAAACAGTTCAGTTTATCATAAGTACGTAGTTTAGTTCTATTTAACCCATTGATAGGACCTTATCAGGTGCGACCACTCCGGGTCAGAGTGGACCAGGGAGCGATGGCTATAAAGGGGTACTCTGCATTCCCCAAAGATTCAGCATTATTGGAACCTCACCATCAGATTAGAGAGTGTCATATCGAGGACACTCGCTGGGAATGTCTTGCTCCTCTGGAGAGAAACAGTCGGTGTATTCTGCAGCCCATTTTATGGTATCAAGTCGGAGATTGTATCTTAGAGACGTGATCAAGACAGTTTACACGCCGGCTGGAACAGACAGTAAACACCGCAGAAAGTAGTTATAATTGCATTTTCACTGGCCAAATTTCTACTAGTTTGGCTTGGTTTCTTTGTTTAACCATATTTACCAACCCCTCCGCCCAGGCAGGATATGTCGCCGTGTCCATTTCCTACGACGATAACCATTACACAACAGGCACCACCATCAAGTGTGCCTTAACCCTTTGCACATCGAATGTTTTTGGTTGCTTCGTTCGGGTTATGATCCAATTCGAAGTTCTTGAATTAGACTACGTTACACGTTCATCTCTGCGGCTTTTAAATCAAACATGGGGTGAAGCAATGCACAACGTGCCTACACACAAACTACCGTTATACTACAAACCACAATGGGGACCTACCACGGACTGAACAGCTTCAATCACATGATATAGTAAAAAGTAAAGTTGGCGACATAGTCGAAGTCGACCCGAAGAGTCCCTTTTCATTAGCTACTACACCGATGTGTAGGGGGAGCGCTACTCCTTTCCCTGGATTGCTCCACCTTACCCTTCATCTTTGCCTTATAATGCTGAGTATTAAGCAAGGCGGCATCAAGTAACATTATTTGAGTCTTTGGTATGACTCGACCTGGGATTGAACCCCGGTCTTCCGGAACATTGGCGAACACTCTACTCATTAGGCCAATTATATAGGCGCCACAAACTTGTACGTGCCGAAATATTGGGAAAATTTGATTAACCCTATTAGGTAGGTATCACTAGCTTACTGTGACTTGGATTGTGGTCTGAGAAGCACCTTTGTTGTTCGATCATAAGCTGTTTATCACTAGTGTCTCTCCTACACAATACGAAGCCTTAACACAAGAAAAAATACAGAATTTTGAGTCTTAAATAAAGAAAAGGAGTAAATTCCCTTTTTAATTTTGTGTTTGTTCACAAGTACGTATCCCGTAGATCATTCTGATGGTGAGGTTCCATTTTTGGAGATCTGGGGAGAGTGCACAACGCTTTCATTGCCATTACTCCCAGGTTCACTCTGAGGCTCTAATTCTGGAGATCTGGGAAGTGTAAAGTACCTCTTCATTGCTCTTATTCATTGGTGCAGTTGATCACATTTTTCCCAGACTTACTTAATTTGCTGTCAAGCGAATAATTTTATTTGGAAACAATAAAATCACCCACTTTACTTGATATCAACTTAACTTGGATTAGTACTTCATGAAGGCTACCAAAGGCGACCTTTTAAGCTTTTTGTTAAATCATTTCCTATTAATAAAATTCATATCAAAAGTATTTAAAAAAGAAAAGCAACGGAATTGCAAAAGCAATTGAACATCGACCAAATTTTTAAAGATAAAATGAAATAAAAATTTATCCAAGATCGGTGGAATTTAACGGTATGTCAACCAATCTAGAGTTATTTTATGCCCAGAGGTTAGGGAATCTCTCACATTGTACTTTCATATGTACATTTTGCACATAATTCCATCGGAAATTAATAATTATTAAACAGATGTATTTAAGCCATGGCTGGGACTCTAACAGGTACTACACTCCGTGTCTTGGACGCCTCAGGTGGTGTAATGGTTACCAGTGTACACTGGCAAAGTTGCAGGAATGAGTTCGACTTTCATTGGGTGCCCTTTTCCGATGGCCTTGTGCCACATCTAAGTCTGAGCGGACCTGGGAGTAATGGTAATGAAGAGGGAGTCCTTACTCCAGCGATCTCCAGAACTGAAGCAACATCATCATATGTAGTTTTATGTCATATCCACGATGCATTGTTTTGTTGGTTGAAGTGAAGGATTGTTACCTCTCCGCAAGGGCCACAGTCAGCGTATTCTAAACTACACCGAGAGGCCGATATTGACCGAAGAGCTTGTTTGTTTGTTTGTTTGTTTTTTGGGTTTTTTTTTTACTATTTCCATCGGAAAATTTTGGCTTGGTTTGGTTTTTTGGCATATCAACCATTGTTGGTTATTTAATGTCAAATCCATTTTTAGACTTATAAACAGTTCTATTTCAAACAATTCAGTTTAGCATAAGTACAGTTTTTTTTGTTTCGTTTTATTGTTTTTTGTTTAGACACAGTTAAATGTAAAAACAGTTCTATTACAAACAATTCAGTTTAGCATAAGTACGCAATTTAGTTTTGTCCCGGGTAACGGCCCATCAATTGCTGAATGAGCTGACCTTATGAGGTTTCCTTTCATTTCATCCATCTGCGTATCTTTTAACCAGAAGCTAAACATGGATTCTAGAGGCTGTGTTAAACCTACTTCCACCGAGAAAGGATTTGAAAATCTGGAAAATTCCCCAGAGTCAGAACTTTTTAGACATTTTCAAAATTGAATAAACGAATTTAAAATAATAATAATAAATATATAAAACTGTTTTTGATACTTCCACCGATATAACAATAGTATAGCTACTTAATTATTTATTTAAAGAGAATTGTGTGTTTAAAAATAATTCTACATATTGTTTACCGAGGACATTGTAAATGCCCAATAACTGTATTTACGAGGACAATTGCTCTATTATTTTCTGAGCGCCATTGAGTGCTGACCTCCTCAGATCTTGCCAAAAATGTGGCCCAATTCAGGTGGCGCTACAGTCGCAGACGTTTGCAGTTGCCAGGATAATTTCAGTAATTTCCTCAAACGAACAGGAAGAGAAATCCAGAAAAGACACGATCGTGTCTCTCCGGACATTTTTATGCTTTGACTATTGGAAGAAGATCGCCTATTCTTTTTCTCATGCATGTTCTGTGGCGTTTCTCTTGGTTTCTTTGTTGTCTCCACCTGAGGAATCTACGTAGCTTTTAAACATGACTGGTTGGAAAAGATTATACCTTATTCAGGAGAATCAGGTACGTTCTCTTAACAGGGTTCGAACACTCTAACTCTATAACCTCTTCACTTGCATATTTCGAATTTTTAAATGCTGAAATTTACCTATGTACTCGAGTAATGAACGACTTCTTAAAACCAGTTTTTCACCTCGCAAAAAAGGGGTCGTTCATTACACAAGATATGTTTTTCAAAACATCTAAACTTACCTTTTTTCTAGGCCTAACCTTGCTGTAATTTTGATTCAAAATATCCCAGCATAGCCTATACCTAAAGAAAGGCTATAAGTTAAAATCATTAATTTTTTTACCATTTATAACTCCTGTGCATATAATATATATAAATGTATAAATAATAAACCATGTTATGCAAAAACTTCATAATTTTCCAAGTAACCACTGTAAGCTTCACCAAGGTCTAGACTGCATTGTTTATTTACAATATTACATTGGTTTTGATAACATTACAGTAATTTTGGAAGTATATATAAGTATTTTAGCATTTTCTCTTTATGTCATCAGATGTTGAAGAGGTATTTTTGTATGCTAACATAGCCAAAAAACACCTTTTTGAAACTAAAAATAAGGGGTCGTTCAATATAAGAGTATATATGGTAAATTGACGGTAAAGTGTGTTTGTGTGCGTATTTCCTAAAGTTTATTCTTACACAAAGCTGTATCATCATTCAATTAGCTTAACATATTCTCAAAGCTGATATGTCGGGTTCTCAGAGAGGACCGCACTCACAGCAGCAGTAATGGTTTGCTCCATTATTTTAGTAAGCATAGGACTAGGGGTCCTATATCTGTGTTTACTTGCCTGGCTTACTCTGACATAAGACCACATGTGAAAAGGAAATCCAATTAGGATCAAACTCATTGCGATATTAAAAATCATTAAACAGCCATGTGATATTATTTCCTTAGCTTAGCTTATTTCAACATAAAGTTACATATTTGGGGCACATTGTGAGACTCAAAAAAAGTAATATCATAAAACGTAAATTTTTAAACCGACTTTTTGTAGACGCCATGTTTCTCCTTAACTTGTTAAAAAATTAACGTTTCATGACGTAACATTTTTTCGAATATTTTTCTGCATTCGTTCAAGCCGCAATTTTACATTCATAATTACCACCCTGAAGATGACCTCAGACACTTTCAACCTAATATTTCATAATTTTATATCTTAAATATCTTGTCGAAACGCGTCGGTTGATCTAAATTAATATCTAGTAATAATTTTTTCTCATCCATTTATATGTATTATTCTTTCCGTTTTCTTTATACAACTTAATATATATATATATATATTATCCTTTCGTGTTTTTTTATTAGATAGGTCTCTTTTTACATGCTCACATACAACGTAAAGGTTGAAAAATGAAACGTGATATGTTACTGGGGATTCCAACACCGGTCTGTTACTAGCCCGATCCTCGCTTAGTTTCATTCCTGTGATCCTATTCTCGATTCAAATAAACTCAGTAAATAGTAATTGAATCAGTTTTTTGCTTCGATGTGGCTAAGGCCGAATGAAGGGGTCACTTAATGAGACTCGAACTTATTCGTGAAGGTTTACTTGCCAAGCTTGCTAACCATTACACCAATAGAGGCGCCCTAATAAGCTCAGTAAATATCTATAAAAGATTCTACAGATTTTCAGTGTAAAAAATGTTTTATTTGATGGCAATAATTATCCAATCTTCTATAATTAGATAGCTATTTACAAAGCTTTGCACAAAAATAAACGAGTTTGGGTTGTATAAGCTGTTTAATAATCCTTCCATACGTGGCACCGATTTGTTCCGCTTAACACGAGACTAGGACACCTAATGAGGATCGAACACACTACATTTATCTAATTCATTTTAACCATATATCAACCTGATTTGGGTTATGTCTATAGGTTAGTGAGTGGCATTCATTTTACGTTCAAATATTCTAACACAAATAGTTCTATATAGTTTTAATCATTTGCTTGCACTCACTTAAATGGTTAATATATTGCTATCTAACATCAATAGTTTTATTTGCACATAGTTAAATGATTTAAAGAATCGGTATGTAACACCAACAATTCAATTTAGTCACACAGTTAAAGAGTTTCAAGTATTAATAAATAAGGTTGGCGACGTTATTCAAGTGTGACCAGAAGGCTTCCCTTTTCAATAGCTACAACACCGAGATGTAGGGGAAGCCGCTAATCTTTTCCTTGGATTGCGCCAATTTACCCTTGACCCGTACTTTATAATGCTGAGTGTTAAGCAAGTATGTTAGTGAGTCGCATTCGTTTTACGTTCATAATTATATGTTTTGTATAGTTGTTGTTTTAATGTTTGTGTTTTGTTTTTTACACACGGTCCTATCAAATAGGATTAATTCTTAAAGAGATCAATTCAAACCATAGATGGAACCCTAACAAGAACTACCATTTCGAGACATAGTGGACCCGGGAGTAATGGTAATGAAGGGTTATTAAACACGCCCCAGATCTATAGAAATGGAGCCTTACCACCAGATACGATTTAGTGTCATACTCAGGACATCTCTTTTTCTGCGGGGTGTAATACCATTCTGCAGGGAATACTGTCAGCATACTCTAAGCCCCACCGACAGCCTGTCGAAAACACTACAATCATAAGCGTCTACGAGAATAGCTTTTTAGCCATTACTATACGACATGGTGTTCACAAATTTATAATAGCCTTTCCAACCATTATTACTAACTGTTAGTCTGCACAAGGCTACCAGATTAAAGCACCCTTTCTGGAGCGAAGTTTCAACAATAATCGAGGTTCACAAGGTTAACTAACCAACTATTCTCCCTAAGTGTAAAAACAGCTTAGGTTAAAGTGACACAAAACTGCAAGAACTGCGGAATGCACCATGGAGATCGAAACCCAAATGGCTGCATGACTGACTAGGTCACCACTAAATCTTGACAAGTTACTGGAAAGTTTGCGGTTCAAGTTAGCGAGAACCTTAATACAAGAAATAGAACACACATGGGAAAGAACGGTTGTGTCGCCACTGTTATTCAAGAGGGAAAGGCTTGATAATAGCATTCATTATCTGAGGTTCGAATGTTCATAACTAATACCTGTTTGGAAACACACACACCATATAGATATATATATATATATATATATATATATTACATGGTGGTGGCTGTGACCCAGGATTACATGCTTTCTGCATTCATATATAGACACACACATATATACACACTCACAAATAACTGACATTTAGGGATAGCTTCATTATAATTCGAATTATGTTACTTTTTATATATTTACTTTATTTTATATATATATATATATAGAGAGAGAGAGAGAGAGAAACGGGAACAAATTTATACAAGACGTACCAATATATATATAGGTGAATTTTTAACCTTATTTTAAGGTCCAAAACTTAAATGATACAGTATATATATATATATATATATATATATATATCCACACGCTTCTCAGGCTACACGCTTCTTTGTTACGTGTGGACTTCGTTTTTGCACTGATGAGAACTACATATCTAGCCAACCCAGTCGGCTAGGACTGTAGAATACACCGATTCCACCTCTGCAGAGGGGTGAGACCCCTATCCCACCGCTGAAGAATTTCCTGGGTATAATGCTAAGCCTTCTGATGGTGAGTCTGAAGTCCTAGTGCGTTGTGGAATGTGGAGTAACACATCATTGCCTTTTCTCCTTGGTCGATTCTGACTCGCGGTTGTATCTGTGAAGATCCCAACTAAGGGTCAAATAGAACTGTTTTATCGTTAACTATAATGGAAACCACTTAATTAATGCAAATAAAACTGTTAGTGTTAAATAGAAATGCTTCAAATCATCTGTGTACAAAAAAGAATTGAGCCATAGCTTGTGTAAAAAGTGTTACCTAAAAACTATTCGTTTACAAATCATATATATTTAATATATACGTATAAACAGATTTTGGTATTAAATAACCAACAAGGGTTGATATGCCATAAAACACAACTATATCTAATTCACCAACATATTACGCCTCATAAGGAATTACAGATTTGTAATATAGAATTGAAAATGTTTCATTTACTTCATAAAATAAAATTAATAATGTAAAATATTAAGGAAAAAATTGTAGGAAAGATAACTCAAACATTTTACTTAGATATAGTTGTCTCCCTTGTATGAAGGTTTTATTTTTATGACAATAAATTCTAACTAGACACCTACCATAAGTATATACCAAACAAGCAAAGGTGGTGTTGTGGTTGGCAAGCTAAACTAGGTAACCAACACGAGTGAGTTCGAGTTTCATTGGGTGCTCCATTTACATAGCCTTGTGCCAAGTCTAAATGAAAAGCTTAGTAAATTGCCCGTGGTGAAATGGTTATCGTCGTAGGAAATGAACACGGCGACTCGAGTTCAAATCCTGGACGAGAATGATTGCATTTCACATAGCACTAATACCCTTGGGAAAGGTATGAAACCAATAATTCTCCCTCCAGCTATGGGTAAATAGTAGGACAGACTGGGTTCTTCAGCCTTGGTGAGGCAACTAGTCTAGGAGAAGGAAAACTCTGAATTCAAACCTGTTAAACTCCGCTTAAAAATTGACCTTGTGCCATATCCTGCCCGAGCGGAGGGGTTGGTAAATAGGGTAAATAGGATATCAAACAAGCTTGGTTAAATGGTGTAATGGTTAGCAAGCTAGATTAGCAAACCGTTTTTAATGAGTTCGATTCTTACTGAGTGCCCAATCCATATATCCGGCCTTGAACCACAACTAAGCAAAGCTTAGTAAGTACATATATAAAATAAGGACACGGGTACCTAACGTGGCGTAATGATCAGTAAGATTAGCAAACCATTTTTTATAAGTTTGATTTGAGCGTGCATACTTTGGACTTTGCACCACAACTGAATTAAGCTTGGTAAATTATATTAAATATTCTTACAGACTATTTACACAAAAAGACATCGACACACGACTGACGAAGGCATGGACGGCTATCGATAGGCTCTCGATCATATGGAAATCAGACCTAACCGATAAAATGAAACGCAGTTTCTTCCAGGCAGCGGTTGTGTTGATACTGCTATATGGATGCACTACATGGACGCTAACTAAACGGCTGGAGAAAAAACTAGACGGAAATTACACAAGAATGTTGAGAGCAGTATTGAACAAGTCCTGGCGACAACACCCCACGAGACACCAACTATACGGACACTTGCCCCCCATCACGAAAACTATACAAGTTAGACGAAACAGACACGCGGGACACTGCTGGAGAAGCAAGGACGAGCTCAAAAGCGATGTACTCCTGTGGACCCCTACATATGGATGTGCAAAAGCAGGACGACCAGCTCGAACTTCCATACAGCAACTATGTGAGGACACAGGATGTAACCCTAAAGACCTGCCGGGGGCGATGAATGATAGGGAGAAGTGGCGAGAGAGGGTCAGGGATATCCGTGCTGGCGGCACGACATGATGATGATAACGCAAACTGGTTCTCGATTGTTGTATCCCACGCATTAGATCGAGCGCTTCTTGATTTTTTTTTTTTCAATTCTGCAAAGTTTTCACCTTTTTTTTTTTCGTATGAAATAACGATATCCATTTCGAGGATAGCATAAATTTTGAAAAGATCTGAATGTAACGAGTTCGTAACAGAAAAATCTTTTGCTACAATATTTTGTAGCAAAAGATTTTTCTGGGTGTCTTGATAAAAAAAAAAGTTACTGCTGAAATGAATTATAAATAAGACAACCAAACTGCAAAGCAAACAGAAGTTTGAATTGAAATACGTTGACTTTTTATATACTATTTTTGTTAATGAGCAACAGCTTACAAAAGATATGGTGTGTGAGTATTAATCATTGTGTTGTTGTTGTTGTTGTTGGCGACCGTAGTCAAGGGTGACCTGAATGCTCCCTTTTCGATACCTTCGACACCAGGGTGTAAGGGAGGGCGCTAATTTTTTCCCTGGATTGCTCCATTTTACCCTTGATCCGTACTTTATAATGCTGAGTGTTAAGCAAGTAAGCATCAAGTACCATTTTTTGAGTCTTTGGTATGACTCGATCTGCGATTGAACCCAGGTCTCCCGGGCCATTGGCGGACACTTTATCATGCAGTGTTTTAGTATTCGTTTTAAACCCTTAAAACTCTGATTTGCGTTTCAGTCTTAAAATTCCTAAGATAAAACTTATTTAACGTCGTAAAATCTTTGGGCTAATACTTTAGGTATGTCTGTAATCAAAGACTGCTGGGGCTGATACTGACTAAGGATGAGGATTTTGGATTATGTACATTCACAAGCTTTTTTTTTTTTTTTTTTTTTTTGGAAATCATGACACACATGGGGCGTTTTTATTTTTAGATTTGGTGAAATATATTTGGTTAGGTTTGGTTTGATTTCATGGCACATCAACCATTGTAGGTTATTAAATGCCAAATCCATTTTTATACATATGAACAGTTCTCTTGCAAACAATTCAGTTTAGCATAAGTACAGTTTAATTCTATTTGACCTATAAATAGGACCCTACCAGGTGCTACCACTCCGGGCTGGAGTGGACCTGGGAGCGATGGCAATAAAGGGGTACTCCGCATTCCCCAAAGTTCCAGCATAAATAGAACCTCACAATCAGATTGTTTTGTGCCATATCCAGGACACTCATTGGGGAAGTCTTACCCTCTACAGAGATGCAGTCGGTGTATTCTACAGCCCAGCCGACTGGGCCCGTGACACATGTGCATTAGAGACCGTCACATATTTTTGTCCAATAATGAATGCAACAAGTACTTTGAGTAGCTAAAAAAATGCATCAACTGAAATGTAGTGATAAAAAGAACAAAGAAAGTGATACTAGCCTATATAATAATGGTTTGGTTTTTTGTTCAATTGCATATCAACTTTCGTGGGTTATCTAATTCCAAAGCCATTCTTGTAGATAGATAGCTATGATACAATTAAACCCCATAGCTGGGAAGATAAGGGGTTTCACAACTTTCTACTGAATATTATCAAAGGAAATTATCTTAAAGAAATTTTTGATTTTTTTTTTAATATTAACACTCACGATACACAGTTTTATGGATAGAAATTATTCGGGTTGTGCACCCCTAGTCCCATAACATGAAGAGGTTATCAATTCTTTGCCAAATGCGTGTTAACATATCTTTTACATCAGTGTTTCTCAACCTTTTCTTCGTTGCAGCCCATTTTTGAAATCAAAAGAATTTCAAACCAACATAAGCATAAATAGCAATTCCATGTAACAAGAAATACATTTTATTAACAAAAAGCAAAATGTAGTTGAAAATATAGATCCTGACTAATGACTACTCTGCTCCTGGTGTCTGTCCATCAGCTTGTCTAGTTGAACTTTCAAACCTTTGATTTAGCTTCAGGCATTAGTCCCCTCTCTTTTCAATCTGCAATAAATTACGTTTCTTTTTAAGTACCCTTGGATGTGCCCATCTTCTGGTGTACGCATTGGGTGAGTGATATTAAGTTGATTGCCTGAGCCCATAGGGCCTTCTACTATGGCAGTACTCGCTTGGGAGGGCTAAGCTCATCGCTTGACGCCTGAGGCACCACAAAAGAGGAATACCAAGGGGATCAAGCTTTTTTTGTGACGGCCACGTATGTGTCTCGATTTGTGAACGGCTTCTCATTATAAAATGTTTTCATATCAAATCTGGTTTGGTGGTGGGTAAGTCTGATAAATCCTTTGTGATTTACAGCAGAAAATCCCGTTTCAACCAACCAAATCGTAGAGAAAAAACAAGTATTGGAACAACCTTTTCAAAGAACAAGGAATAGGAGGATTTTTATTTTCAGCCATTTAACAAATCCTTCCCTTACAGTTCTTTCTAGGACAACTCCAGCCCCATTAGTGGACTTAGAGACCCACGTTGAGAATCACCGAACTACAGTATCAACATCTGTTGTGAGATGTTGTTTTATAAGATTTGAATCAACATTATCCAAAAATAAAGTCACAAGCTGTTTGATCTGAACTTTATGTTGGTTAACAATGTTTGAAATGGAGACGTACAAGAAAGCTAGAGTCAATTTTTCCGGCAAGGGGGGGAGCTTTTTGTTTTCTTGTTTTTTCTCGTTTCTTATTGCACTTTGACTGACACTGGAACGCCTGGTGTCACCGAAAGCCTCAATAATAAATTCCAAATCTTTCTCTACTAAACTATATATTAAGTGTTTTATCTTTTAAAAGAAATCTTTGAAACTATTTCCTTCTTTTTTATTCCCCTCAATGGGTCAGATAGATCTGTTTAAAAACCACTCTTATTCAATAGGGTCATGTACAAAGAAAAACTTTTAAGAAACAAATACACTAAAAAAACTATAAATATGAACGCTCAATGGGCGTGATTTCCTAATCTCTGGACATAAAATCATCTTATACGGGTTGACAGGCTGCTAAAATCAAACATTAAATCAATCGTTTTTAATTGGATCATTTTTGAGATGAGGCTTCTTAATCTGAGAATTAATTTTTATTTATTGCGGATTTTTGTCCTCATCTTGGTAGTTTTTTTTTGTTTTTGTTTTTTTTGTGTGAGTGTGTGTTGTTTCTTCTTTCCCTACGTTTCGGCCAAATTTCACCTCTGGCCTTCTTCAGGTGATTTTACTGCAACCTCGGATAGGAATGATGAGTCCTGTAACCGTATTCCCAGTAATTACTGCCTTCCATAGTTGTTGTCTATCGCACCACGTTTCTCAGATTAAATCCATCTTCTTCTGGATATAGAACTACAACAGTGAAAGAAATAAAAACTATAAAAGTAAAATATATGTACAATTTTTTTTTACAATCATAAAATTGTTCTTTTGACGTTCTTAGTTTCTCATTGTCAAAATTTGGACCAAATAATAATAATAGTAAAGGACATGCTCAATAAGTCACAAAAAGAATTGGTACAGGGACACGTGGACTTGGAAATAAGAAGACGAGTGAGACCATTGTAACGGGTTTCCACCCGTATTTTTAATTTTTCGAGATATGGACGGAGTCCTATGTGTGGGTTATTAGGACCACGGACGAATGAGGGTTTGAAGGTTAAAGAGGTCAACGTGATATGAATGAATACGTGGGGAATTCTGAACCGGACAAACAATATAACGCGGAGTTGGGGTTTTTTTTCCTTTTCTTCATATATGTATCATTCATACATTTTTTTTCATTTAAAAGAAAGCACAACTGTGACAACAGACAAACAAAGAACAAAACGAATACAACAAAAAATGTACAGAAATGTGGAGGACAATTCGCTCCCCATAGTGTCTGACTAGGTCCTTCCAATAAGACAAAGTATTTTTTTCTTCTTTCACCGAAGAACAAGAGTCTCTCCTCTTCGTCTTTATGGATGTACAAATTTTAACCAAATAGGTTTTCCGCCGAAACTCGCTGCTGATGAACAGCCTCAAAAATGTTTCTTTGGAATAGTCTTGATACGGACCTTTATTTAGGTTACGTATATTATTCTTGATAAAAATTTTGACTAACCTTTTTTTTTTGTCTTTCCTTTCTTTTGTTAATTTTTTCTTTTTTTTTTTTTTTCTTATATTCGTTAATCTCCTATTAACGAGTTGCAAGGCCCCAGTTTTTGTTTCCCTTTTCTTTTACGTTGAGCCTCAGGGTCTTATCCAACGGAGCTAAATGCTTCTATATGCAATTTTGGGACCAGGATTTCCCCTTTCATCGGACCCCGTGAAAAGGCGACCTTTCTCTTCCTTGGCGAAGCTCGAAACTAACTTTTTGGGTTTCGTTTCTTTTTGGCGGTAAAGCACCCTCCCTGTCTCGACCCATGGCATGTCTTCTCCTTATCCGGGTCAAGACCTTTGCCCCTTCTCGGCTGATTCTTCCCCTGTTGCTAGGGCTCGAAGACTCACCAATCACCTTCCCCCACTTCCGGTCCACATAGTAGTTCTTGCACTATAATCCTACCGTGGCCGGTGGCCGTAACACCCCCTTCCATCAAAGAAAAGAAAAATGGGTCTATTTTTCTTTTAAATCTAGCCTCTAGATTTCAAGAGGGATCCATGTTTACTTCCCTGAGTAAACCAGCTCTTGCTGAGCGTTACAAATATAGGCTTGAGCCTCGCTTAGTCAACTTCTTGGCATCTTGAAAGAGTATCGGCTATAAGATACCAGTTTTGCCACCTCTTATTCTTGTTTCGTGTCGAAGGGAGATTTCCTTGTTGGTAAAAGGGCCATAACTTTCTTGCCCTTGCAAAATTGTCTGCCCTTAGACCTCTGGTCATAATTCCTTCGCATTTTCTCTTGAGATTTGTTTTCTACTGTTTTTCTGGCAGATTCCAATATAGTTCTTGCACTATAATCCTACCGTGGCCGGAGGCCGTAACACCATCCAAAGTACATCATTGTTAAGATTGGCCAGAATACTAAGAAAAGTCCTAGAGTTTTGAGGAGACTTTTGTCACTCAGACTCCAGTAGAGAACCATCAACTAACGCTGGTGTGAAAAAGACTCAAATGACTAAATTAATTATTATTGTTATTATTATCATTCAAGAGAAAATTGATTATACATAACAGAATAGCAAGTGATGGTTATGTGGATACTTTGATTAAATGGTTTATCACATAATAAGAGAATGCAGCAAACTGACACAAAAAGTACAAGAGTAAGCATGGCAGGATGGAAAAGGTGACCTACTAGGAATTGTGCAAAGGATTAACATTTCACCATGCTAACAAATAGTATATGCACAAACCAGAATCTGTCCCTGAAAATGAGACCCATAAAGTTCTCAGGGATTTTTAGATACAAACGGATCACCTAATCCCGGCCAAACTTTTTGTTATTTAACAAGAGAACAATAACTTGTCATCTAGTTTATTTTAGCTGATTCAGCGGACCACAGAGTAAAAATAATTGTCAGAAAACTAAATAAACGGTGGAACTTGATGGTGACAGAAACACCATTTGTAGACGGTGCGTCTGAAACATTTCCCAAAGAATTGAACCCCGGTTCCACGGGCCATTGGTGAACACTCTACCCACTCTATTCCATCATCAGACAAGTGGAGTTGGAAATCAAAGAAAATTCACCCAAATATCAATAATAATAGTAATAATAATTCACCCACAAACACCAATTGTAGATAGCGCGCCTGAAACAGTTCCCAAAGGATTACGTCATATGACAAGAGGTATGGGAGTTCAGAAGAAGAATAGGGTTCATATAGCATTATTAAGATTGGCTAGAATACTGCGAAGAGGTCTGGGGAGACTTGTTGTCACTCTGACTCGCAAGGAGTGAAATAATAGTAAAACAAATGAATAATTTTTCAATGCAGATTTATAATCTTCCCTTGTACAGTGTCAATATGAATGTACAAATCTTGAATTACAATTGATACTCATTCTAAAAGTAAATTGTTGACCATTTACAACTCCTTAGTAAAAATTAAACCAATTGTTTTGTTTTAGTTCTGGGGTTCATTTCTTTCGATCGAAAATGTAACTGGTTTTCAATGAGATAGAATTATCGTTGATAGTATCAATAACATTTTGCAACTGATTTTTTAAAAAAAAAGGAATTTTCTGAAAACCTCCCGCAGCGTAAAGAAACCTCTTCTTAGGTTTCTGCTTGGCAAATTCAAGTCCCGACCTGAAGAAAATACGCGAGGATTTTATGCCAAATGATACAGAAATATGAATACTTGCGTTTTGATAGTCGTTTTATATATATATATATATATATATATATATATATATATATATATATATATATATTGGTCTAGTGGGTAGAGTGTTTGCCAATGGCCCGTGGAACCGGGTTTCAATTCCAGATCGAGTCATACCAAAGACTCAAAAAATGGTACTTGATGCTACCTTGCTTAACACTCAGCATTATAAGGTACGGATCAATAGTAAAATGGAGCAATCCAGGGAAAGGGGTAGCCTTCTACCCAACACCTTGGTGTTGTAGCTATTGAAAAAAGAACTTTTGGGTCACCCTCGACTATGGTCGCCAACTTTACTTAATTATATAATCCTCTTTTTATCATCCTGAAAGTATACCAATAGCACGGATTCTCTCTCTCTATCTATCTCTCTCTTCATCTGTCCATATCGGACATCATTCTTGGCAAGTCCTCTAGACGGCATCCAGTCTCCATATAGAAGTGACGTAAGGTTTTGCTGGTCGGTCAATACTGGTGTGTCCATTTGTAGGAGTTCATAATAGAACGTCACTTATGACTTCACCCTTACTTTCCTGGTAGTGCCGCACATGTCTTGTTCATATTACTTGGATAGTTTGTAAGATAGGAGATAGGTGGTCGTACAAATGTTGTTTTATAGGGTGATGCTTGCAGAATTCTTTTTCCAAACAGCACGCAGCATCCTTTTGTAGTTCCCATCTCCAGGCATTTGGGGGGGAGGGGCCCAGAGAGTGAGTACTCTTTTCTTGTCGATCCTAATGGCTCACTGGCGACGAAAATTTTTTAAAGCTAACAAGCGATTAGAGGCGCTCATGGTACAATAGTTATCGTCCTAAGAAATGGACACGGCAACTCGAGTTCAAATCCTGGACGAAGCTGTTTGTATTCCAACGAGAGCTAACCTCAGGGAAAGTTATGTTATCCTTTCAGCTATTGGTAAATTGTCTAGAAGGAAAACTTTTAATTCGAGCCATTTATAGACCTGGATAAGGATGGGCTCCGCTAAGTTATTCCTGCCCAAGACACGCTATATGAGTAGTGACCCGATGATGAAACCAGTCAACAGAATAAGTGAGTGAGAAAACAAGTGATTGGATAGGGAGAATTAAGTTCATGCCTTATATTCAAGCATTAGCATGATGTGTACATAAGCAACTTTTGACAAAATCTGAAATCAATTCAGCAATTCCGTCTTTTGTTCTGAATTCGCTGCATTTATTGGGCTTGTAGATATTCCAAAAATTTTCTGCACGGATCCAAATCAGAATCTTGGGAATTGGTTCCCTACGACACCTACACAAACACATTCGCAGATTAAATTTCGGTGTGGTGGTAAGAATACTGAAACAGAATCCTTATTTAAGCACCTTTTTCAAGTATTTTTTCAAATTGGTTCGAAGTTTCAAGTTCCTGTGTGGTAAGATACATGGTGTCAATTCACAAGAATTGGCTGAACGCGTTGAGATGCGCTGTTTTATTTATTGGTTTCGTTAATATGATCGCTTTGAGACCAAATAGCTACCCATAAAACTATAAACGTGTATGTGCTGATAGATAGATAGATAGATAGATAGATAGATAGATAGATATTATAGCATCTTCGTCTTGACTGACTGTTCACAATTTTTTCCAGGGCTGACAGTAAATCCGAGTTTGATGGAAAACTGAACTGTTTCAAACTGCTCATTAAGTATTTTTTTTTATCAATTCAGGTACGGTAAAGTGTCCCTTTGAGTCTTCCATATGTTTTTCTTCCATGAACCAGTTATATGGAGTCGATACTCTCAAAATTGTTTACCCTGGCCATGTGGCCTTGTAGGAAAACAATAAACGTTAGGCAGTTTGTGGTCTTAGAAAGCCATCTTCATTCTTTTCCCCCTGTTTTTTGAAGTGTGGAGATATCTATCTTAATCGATCATTTAGCAATGATACAACATGTCTATGACTATTTTATTGTCTACAATCTCAAGTAAGCCTTTTTCTTGTCCATAGAACAAAATGTAAATATTTCTCGCTATTGGGATACGTTTGTATATCATTTTCAGTTCTGCTTGTACATATATTATGCATGTATTTGATATTACTGTATGTATGAATAAGCTTATCTTGTCTTTCCTTCCGTTTATTCATTGTTAGTATATCACGGATATACAAATGCTAATATTGGACTTTGATGAGTAGGAACTCAACAAAATATCTTTATCTCCCAGCAACCTAATTGCCCGATTGCTCACTTCTCCTGCCAAGTTGTATTTAACCATCATCCTGTATGTATTGCCCAACCCCTCCGCTGTAGCAGGATACGGTACAAAGTCAATATTTAAATGAAGTGCAACTAGTTTTTCAGTTTTCCTTCTCCTAGACAAGTTGGCTTACCAAGGTTAATGAGCTTAGTCTGCCCTCCTATTTACCCCTAACTGAGGCGGGAGACTGGATGGATTCATACTTTTCCCAAAGGTTTTAGTGCAATATGAAAGGCAAACATCCATCCCTGGTTAGAACTCGGATCATTGTGTCCATTTCCTGCAATGATAACCGTTACATTACGAGCGTATAACACTAAGTTGTTTTATGGAGGTGCCCGTGGTGTAATGGTTATCGTCGTAGGAAATGGACACGGTGACACGAGTTCAAATCCTGGACGAGAATGATTGCATTTCACATAGCACTAATACCCTTGGGAAAGGTATGAATCCAATTATTCTCCTTCCAGCTATGGGTAAATAGTAGGACAGACTGGGTTCTTCAGCCTTGGTGAGGCAACTAGTCTAGGAGAAGGAAAACTCTGAATTCAAACCTGTTAAACTCCGCTTAAAAATTGACCTTGTGTCGTATCCTGCCCGAGCGGAGGGGTTGGTAAATAGGATAACACTAAGTTGTCCTTTACTTAGCTTAGGCCACATATGTGGCACTCAGTGTGAATCAAAATCAATAACAATCAACTACTAGCTTTACTGGCTAATTATTTACCAAGCAGGTGTGTGTGAGAGAGAGTATTTACACGACCCTTCCACCACGGGTTAGATGTGACACAAGGTCAATTTTAAGCATGTTTAGCTTGTTTGAATTTAGAGTTTTCCATCTCTTAGACTTGTGACCAAACCCAGGCTAGAGAACAAAGTCTGTTCTACTATTTTCCTATACCTGGAGAGAAGAACAGAATGATTCCTGCCTTTTGCAATGGTATTAACACGAAATGAAACGCAAACAGCCACATCCGAGATTTGAACTCTGGTCGCTGATTCTATTTCCTATGACGATAACCACTACACGAAGCGCACCACTAAATGTAATCATAAATGCGTGTGTGTATGTGTCAACAGAAACCAGTTTCGCCTGCTGATTTTCATCTTCCAATTCGAAGTTTGTCTTTGCACTTTGTTCACGGACGAAATCCAATCTTTTTTCGACGAAAGAAAATCCTCTAAAATTTTTAATCAGAAATTAAAATGTCACAGAGTAATGATAAATGTCAACAAACTAATACCACTATTATTATTTCCTTCAGAACTGAAATCTAATAGACTTTGAAAACGCACTTGACAAATACAGAGTGTGTGCAAAGAATGCACAATGCAATACAAAAAAAAGGTGTATTTTTAATTTTCAGTTTCAAAATTAACAAAATTTGGAACAAAAGTCCATATGAATACAAGAAATAAATTTTTTCAACAGACATAAGACTAACCAATGAAAATTTAGGTATCATAGATAATAACTAATTATAATATTAGTTAAAATCTGCTAAAATTTCGTAGCAATTTTGTCACAATTTAACGTCAGTTATTTGTTTGCACACAGTCTGCAAGCAATTTCATTTTTAAATAAATAGTATTGCTATAGTTTCTACACAGTTAAATGGTTTCAATTATTGCTATCTAAAACTAATAATTCTATTTAATATCAATCATTGGTTTGCAGACATTGAAGTGAATACAAATATTAGTATTTAACACTAATGATTTTTATTCAACATTACTCATTCGTTTGCACGGTCAAATGTTCCCAAGTATTGTTATGTAATAACAATAATTCATTTTAGGCTCATAGTTAAAGAGTCTCAAGTATTGCTATTCAAAACTAATAATTCTGTTTAACATTACTCATTCGTTCGTTTGCACACAGTTAAATGCTTCCAAGTATAGCTATGTATGACTAACAATTCAATTAAACATCAGTCATTTGTTTACCCACAGTTAAATGATCAAACAGTTCTATTTCAAACAATTCAGTTTTGCATAAATCAACAAAGTTAAATGGTTCCAAGTATTGCTATGTATCATTAACAATTTAAACGTCAGCCATTTGTTTACACCCAGTTAAATTATCAGTTCCATTTGAAACAATTCAATCTAGCATTAATCATTTGTTTACACGCAATTAAAATGTCAAACAATTTTATTTGACCCATAGATAAGACCCTTTCAGGTGCTTCCACTCCAGGCCAGAGTGGACATGGAAGCAATGGCAATGATGAAGTACTCGGCATTCCCAAAAGCTCCGACATTACTGGAACTACACTATCAGATTGTTTAGTATCATACTCAGGACACTCGTTGGGGAAATCTTTACCTCTACAAAGATGTAGCCGGATGGACTGATAGAATCTGGTATTCTCATGTGACCACTAGATGGCCAAAAGAGACCCACACTCATACACACCCAAATCCAAGGGAGACAGTTATTTATTGTCTCCCTATATCGTTTCCTACTTACATTTCATTCGTCAATCGTGTAAGTTTTTTTATGTCCTGATTAATCTAGAATTATCCATCTTTATCTTTTGTTTTTTCTCGAGTGGCCATTAAGCAATAAAAAACAATTTTATTGAGATGTATATATCTTTAAAGATAATGAGTTTAACTCGTTTCCGGTTAAGATTAAAGGAAGTTTAAAACCTACCATACTGGAAAAACCATCAGTTATAAGGACCAAGGATTTTAGACTCTGCCCTCCCTATTAACATGAAAAAACTATTCTTCAGATTAAGATAACAAACTTGAAGATATGTTTCTTCCTATTATTATTATTTAACAAAGTGATCGTTTTTTTTTGTTTTTTTTTTTTTTTTCGTTTTTATTATCTTTGTTTTTATTTTTGTTTTGCTTTTTTATGTTTTTGTTTTGCTTTTTTGTTTTGGTTTTGTTTTTGATTTTTTGTTGTTTTTGTTTTTTTTACGATTTAAAAAAAAACAAAACAACCCTTTGTTTCTAAGAACCTATTAAAACTGATAACCTAGGTGTACTTTTCAGCGACAACTTTTACTTCTCAGTAAAGGACTCTTTGGATGACTTGATAACACTGCTTACCTCGTCATAAACTATATATTAATACGCTTGCACTTATCATCCGGTGTGTCACGGGGATGGGGATAGATCTATTTATATATCCATAAATAAGGAAAGAAAGCGAAGGGAAGATAAACTGATAATCTGTGTCTCCCTTGATCTTCCTTCCTCTATAACCTACCATAGGAAATATTTCTTTAGTTTTGAAGAAAATAAAAACAAATAAATCTATATTCCTCTCGACAACTAGAAACAAATTTACCAATTTTTCTTTCGGGTGAATACTTGTTTTTTTGTTTGTTTTTTTTTGTTTTTGTAGGGTTGTTAGTTTTTAATGATTTTTTTTATAAAGTGGATGAAATAACGAAAAATTAATTCACTAATTAGCAATAAGTAATATTTATAGAATTTTCATAAAACCAGAATGGGAGATGAAAACAATGATAAAGTGAAAGTTGTGCAATCCAAAAAATAAAGAAAGCCAAGAAACGAAAAGACGAATTAATTTGACTAAAATACTGTTCATCGTAAAGTAATAAGTAAAATATTATTTTCTGCATCTTCATTTATTTGTTTATTTAAGGATTCCCTCGACTTTATTTAGTGTATTTGCAAGAAGCGCTATATCATCAGCATAATCTGCATCTGTAATAGTTTGTGCGGGGTATCGTCTGTTTCTTACATTTCTAGAGTAAAGCCATTTTCTTTCATTAGATCAATCAACATTTGAAGATCGTTGTCTAGGCAGATTATGAACAGATATGGGGCTAATTTATCCTCTTGCAGAATACCAGCAACAATGTCAAAGAAGTCTGTGTCTTCATCTGGTGAGCGAACTTTGACTTTCTAGTTACTATAAAGCATCATTATGGCTGTGACAGTTGTTTTTTGTTTTTTTTTCGGGGAGACCATAGACTAGAAGTATTTGCTCCATCTTCTCTCTGTGTATGGAGTTGAATGCCTTGGAGGAATCTACAAATAAGAGTGTCATCTCGAGTTTGTTTTTTTTTTTTGCATCAACTCCAATGATTCGAAAGATCGTCAGAATTTGTGATGTGAGGATCGATTTCTACGAAAACCGTTTGATTCTTCCTAAGAATTTTCTCAATTTCAGGATCGATGCGGTTGAATAGTGGAGCATAATAAATCTTAGCCTCTATGGAAGTAAGAGTTATGCCTCGGTGGTTCTTGGCAATTCCGATGTCACCTTTTTTAGGGAAAGGGAGAATGCAGCCTTTTGTCCATCTCTCTATTGTGTTCTAGTTATATACGACGTTGCACTATCGGAGCAGTTGTTGTTAGTGACGTTAGTCGAAGGTGACCCAAAGGCTCCCTTTTCGATAGCTACTACTTCAAAAAAGAATCCTGTTAGATGTTCCCCATTTCTGTTTGACGAGTAAGAAGAATTTGTATATATGTATATAAGCAGATCCAATTCCTGAAATAATTGGTCGTAGAGGAATTCCAGGCTAATGGGTTTTAGGAAGACCATAAATTTTAGGAACTGTCAGATGATAATAAATGAATGAAAACCAAAATTTTTATCTTCCTTAGGAATTAATTTTTATAGGACTTATTAAAGTAAAGTTGGTGACCGTAGTCGAGGACGACTCGAAGGCTCCCTTTTCAATAGCTACTACACCGAAGTGTAGAGGAAGGCGCTACTCCTTTCTCTGGATTGCTCCACTTTACCCTTGATCCTAACCTTATAATGCCGAGTGCTTAGCAAGACGGCATCAAGTACCATTATTTGAGTCTTTGGTATGACTCGACCGGGGATTGAACCCCGGTCTCCTGGACCATTGGCGAACACTCTACTCATTAAACCAATGACCGGAAATGTCTATATTTTTTATTTATGGTTTGTAGAGAAATTTGCTCATATGTGCTTTTGTCTTTTAATAATTCTATTATTTTTTTTTTTTTTTTTTTTTTTTTTTGTTATATTGAGTTTGATCCATAATAACAACACCGCCATCTCTATCGGAAGGTGTGGTGATAATGATGTTATTCCTGGACAAATCTCACAATACAGCTATGTGTCTCCTGAGAAAAGCGAGGTTTATGCATATATAAATGTGTTTGTATATGTATGTTTATGTGTACGTATGTATATGTGTTTTTCTCTCTGTTTTTTGCGTGTAGGTATGTAGTTTGTGTGTGTGTGTGTACGTACATGTATTTATGTGTGCATGCATATGTGTTTATATGTTTATGTGTGCATGTCTCTGTGTGGTTATGTATGTAAATATAGCTGTATGTGTGTATACATACAGGTAAAGGTTTATATATATGTATATACACATATATAAAAATATATATATATATACACACACACACACATATATATATATATACATACATATAAAAATGTGTGTATATATATATATATATATATATATATACATACATACATACATATAAGAATGTGTGTGTGTATATATATATAAGAATGTGTGTGTGTGTGTGTATATATATATAAGAATGTGTGTGTGTGTGTGTGTGTATATATATATATATATAAGAATGTGTGTGTATATATATATATATATAAGAATGTGTGTATATATACATATATATATATATAAGAATGTGTGTATATATACATAATA